>OY723246.1:2437802-2583802 GCA_963210315.1 Rhynchopus euleeides | reverse complement strand
GATCTGCATGCACTCAGCTCATGGATTTGTCCTGATCTGCATGCACTCAGCTCATGAATTTGTCCCGATGTGCATGCACTCAGCTCATGGATTTGTCCTGATCTGCATGCACTCAGCTCATGCATTTGTCCTGATCTGCATGCACTCAGCTCATGAATTTGTCCCGATCTGCATGCACTCAGCTCATGGATTTGTCCTGATCTGCATGCACACACTCTTTACCCTGATCTGCATGCACACACTCTTTGTCCTGATCTGCATGCACTCAGCTCATGGATTTACCCTGATCTGCATGCACACACTCTTTACCCTGATCTGCATGCACTCAGCTCATGCATTTGTCCTGATCTGCATGCACTCAGCTCATGAATTTGTCCCGATCTGCATGCACTCAGCTCATGGATTTGTCCTGATCTGCATGCACACACTCTTTACCCTGATCTGCATGCACACACTCTTTGTCCTGATCTGCATGCACTCAGCTCATGGATTTACCCTGATCTGCATGCACACACTCTTTACCCTGAGCTGCATGCACTCAGCTCATGCATTTGTCCTGATCTGCATGCACTCAGCTCATGAATTTGTCCCGATCTGCATGCACTCAGCTCATGGATTTGTCCTGATCTGCATGCACTCAGCTCATGAATTTGTCCCGATGTGCATGCACTCAGCTCATGGATTTGTCCTGATCTGCATGCACTCAGCTCATGGATTTACCCTGATCTGCATGCACACACTCTTTACCCTGATCTGCATGCACTCAGCTCATGCATTTGTCCTGATCTGCATGCACTCAGCTCATGAATTTGTCCCGATCTGCATGCACTCAGCTCATGGATTTGTCCTGATCTGCATGCACTCAGCTCATGAATTTGTCCCGATGTGCATGCACTCAGCTCATGGATTTGTCCTGATCTGCATGCACTCAGCTCATGGATTTACCCTGATCTGCATGCACACACTCTTTACCCTGATCTGCATGCACTCAGCTCATGCATTTGTCCTGATCTGCATGCACTCAGCTCATGAATTTGTCCCGATCTGCATGCACTCAGCTCATGGATTTGTCCTGATCTGCATGCACACACTCTTTACCCTGATCTGCATGCACACACTCTTTGTCCTGATCTGCATGCACTCAGCTCATGGATTTACCCTGATCTGCATGCACACACTCTTTACCCTGATCTGCATGCACTCAGCTCATGAATTTGTCCCGATCTGCATGCACTCAGCTCATGGATTTGTCCTGATCTGCATGCACACACTCTTTACCCTGATCTGCATGCACACACTCTTTGTCCTGATCTGCATGCACTCAGCTCATGGATTTACCCTGATCTGCATGCACACACTCTTTACCCTGATCTGCATGCACTCAGCTCATGCATTTGTCCTGATCTGCATGCACTCAGCTCATGAATTTGTCCCGATCTGCATGCACTCAGCTCATGGATTTGTCCTGATCTGCATGCACACACTCTTTACCCTGATCTACATGCACACACTCTTTGTCCTGATCTGCATGCACTCAGCTCATGAATTTGTCCCGATCTGCATGCGCTCAGCTCATGGATTTGTCCTGATCTGCATGCACACACTCTTTACCCTGATCTGCATGCACACACTCTTTGTCCTGATCTGCATGCACTCAGCTCATGGATTTACCCTGATCTGCATGCACACACTCTTTACCCTGATCTGCATGCACTCAGCTCATGCATTTGTCCTGATCTGCATGCACTCAGCTCATGAATTTGTCCCGATCTGCATGCACTCAGCTCATGGATTTGTCCTGATCTGCATGCACACACTCTTTACCCTGATCTGCATGCACTCAGCTCATGCATTTGTCCTGATCTGCATGCACTCAGCTCATGAATTTGTCCCGATCTGCATGCACTCAGCTCATGGATTTGTCCTGATCTGCATGCACACACTCCTTACCCTGATCTGCATGCACACACTCTTTGTCCTGATCTGCATGCACTCAGCTCATGGATTTACCCTGATCTGCATGCACACACTCTTTACCCTGATCTGCATGCACTCAGCTCATGGATTTGTCCTGATCTGCATGCACACACTCCTTACCCTGATCTGCATGCACACACTCTTTGTCCTGATCTGCATGCACTCAGCTCATGGATTTGTCCTGATCTGCATGCACTCAGCTCATGGATTTGTCCTGATCTGCATGCACACACTCTTTACCCTGATCTGCATGCACACACTCTTTGTCCTGATCTGCATGCACTCAGCTCATGGATTTACCCTGATCTGCATGCACACACTCTTTACCCTGATCTGCATGCACTCAGCTCATGCATTTGTCCTGATCTGCATGCACTCAGCTCATGAATTTGTCCCGATCTGCATGCACTCAGCTCATGGATTTGTCCTGATCTGCATGCACACACTCTTTACCCTGATCTGCATGCACTCAGCTCATGCATTTGTCCTGATCTGCATGCACTCAGCTCATGAATTTGTCCCGATCTGCATGCACTCAGCTCATGGATTTGTCCTGATCTGCATGCACACACTCCTTACCCTGATCTGCATGCACACACTCTTTGTCCTGATCTGCATGCACTCAGCTCATGGATTTACCCTGATCTGCATGCACACACTCTTTTTTTTTTTTTTTTTTCCGGACCGAGAATCTTTGCAGCTGTTGTTTGTCTGGGCTAGTTGGTACAGAATACAAGGTACAAGAGACAAGCAAGACAAGAAACGAAAAGAAGAAAGCGAAAGAAACACACATGAAAAGATCACACACATCAAACGACACGCCAAAAATGGCACAGCCTCTGGACATCCACTTAGCCAGCGAGGACCACACTGGTGACAGATTGCTCGTACATAACTCCAAAAACGGGGGGCTTGGTTGCTTCAATAGCATATGGTTGATAGCCGCCAACCGCTTTTGTGTTATGTGCAAGGAACCTGAAGTGGAAGTTGCACATTACACATTGCAATGAATGCTGAAACACAGAGTGTCACAGGAAACGATCGAGTAAAGAAAAACTCAAAGAAAAAGCCCAAAAGGGAAACACAAGCTAGCTGGGACAACGCTAGGGTTCAGAAAACTGCTCTTTGTAGTGATGGAGGGGCTTGTTGGTTTGTTTGTAGCCGCAACGCATCGACACAAAGAGAGGTCTCTGTTGTGCACCGAAAAAGTAGAGAAAGGGCCAATGGTGAAAGCAAAAGGCAGTGCTGTCTATGACTCCACCGCCTGCAACACTAGTCAACCCCTTGTGCGAAGGGGGAGGGGCCAGGCACAGGTCAGCAGCGACCACCCAGAGGGGCTACCCGTTGAGGGCTTAGAGCCGCAACGTGGGGGCAGGATCAGCTCCAGCAGGATCTTCTCAGGCATCGCGCAGCTCCAGCACGCCCGATCGCGGCACTAGGGAAAGCATTGGCGAGGCTTTCACGCCCTAAAAGGGGGGCAACCCTGCATCCTGATCTTCCTACAGGCTGGCCTGCAGACGTCCATGTGCTCAAGCCACTCATGCAATTAGAGCAACTCAGAGGGAACAGCCCAGGGCCTTATGCTCGCGCACACTGCCCTGACCCATGCACAGGTCCGATTTCTCCCGAGACTCACTCAAGAGGCCCCCCAAGGTCAATTCCAAGGATCTTAATACCAGAGCTTGCTTTGGTTTCCCCTCCAAGGAGGGTAATCACAGGGGGCGCCACGTGAAGGCAGCAAGTTGGATTTTATCCCCCCCACACACTCTTTACCCTGATCTGCATGCACTCAGCTCATGGATTTGTCCTGATCTGCATGCACACACTCCTTACCCTGATCTGCATGCACACACTCTTTGTCCTGATCTGCATGCACTCAGCTCATGGATTTGTCCTGATCTGCATGCACTCAGCTCATGGATTTGTCCTGATCTGCATGCACACACTCTTTACCCTGATCTGCATGCACACACTCTTTGTCCTGATCTGCATGCACTCAGCTCATGAATTTGTCCCGATCTTCATGCACTCAGCTCATGGATTTGTCCTGATCTGCATGCACTCAGCTCATGAATTTGTCCCGATCTGCATGCACTCAGCTCATGGATTTGTCCTGATCTGCATGCACACACTCTTTACCCTGATCTGCATGCACACACTCTTTGTCCTGATCTGCATGCACTCAGCTCATGGATTTACCCTGATCTGCATGCACACACTCTTTACCCTGATCTGCATGCACTCAGCTCATGCATTTGTCCTGATCTGCATGCACTCAGCTCATGAATTTGTCCCGATCTGCATGCACTCAGCTCATGGATTTGTCCTGATCTGCATGCACACACTCTTTACCCTGATCTGCATGCACACACTCTTTGTCCTGATCTGCATGCACTCAGCTCATGAATTTGTCCCGATCTGCATGCACTCAGCTCATGGATTTGTCCTGATCTGCATGCACACACTCTTTACCCTGATCTGCATGCACACACTCTTTGTCCTGATCTGCATGCACTCAGCTCATGGATTTACCCTGATCTGCATGCACACACTCTTTACCCTGATCTGCATGCACTCAGCTCATGCATTTGTCCTGATCTGCATGCACTCAGCTCATGAATTTGTCCCGATCTGCATGCACTCAGCTCATGGATTTGTCCTGATCTGCATGCACACACTCTTTACCCTGATCTGCATGCACACACTCTTTGTCCTGATCTGCATGCACTCAGCTCATGGATTTACCCTGATCTGCATGCACTCAGCTCATGGATTTGTCCTGATCTGCATGCACTCAGCTCATGGATTTGTCCTGATCTGCATGCACACACTCTTTACCCTGATCTGCATGCACACACTCTTTGTCCTGATCTGCATGCACTCAGCTCATGGATTTACCCTGATCTGCATGCACTCAGCTCATGGATTTGTCCTGATCTGCATGCACTCAGCTCATGAATTTGTCCCGATCTGCATGCACTCAGCTCATGGATTTGTCCTGATCTGCATGCACACACTCTTTACCCTGATCTGCATGCACACACTCTTTGTCCTGATCTGCATGCACTCAGCTCATGGATTTACCCTGATCTGCATGCACACACTCTTTACCCTGATCTGCATGCACTCAGCTCATGAATTTGTCCCGATCTGCATGCACTCAGCTCATGGATTTGTCCTGATCTGCATGCACACACTCTTTACCCTGATCTGCATGCACACACTCTTTGTCCTGATCTGCATGCACTCAGCTCATGGATTTACCCTGATCTGCATGCACACACTCTTTACCCTGATCTGCATGCACTCAGCTCATGAATTTGTCCCGATCTGCATGCACTCAGCTCATGGATTTGTCCTGATCTGCATGCACACACTCCTTACCCTGATCTGCATGCACACACTCTTTGTCCTGATCTGCATGCACTCAGCTCATGGATTTACCCTGATCTGCATGCACACACTCTTTACCCTGATCTGCATGCACTCAGCTCATGAATTTGTCCCGATCTGCATGCACTCAGCTCATGGATTTGTCCTGATCTGCATGCACACACTCTTTACCCTGATCTGCATGCACACACTCTTTGTCCTGATCTGCATGCACTCAGCTCATGGATTTACCCTGATCTGCATGCACACACTCTTTACCCTGATCTGCATGCACTCAGCTCATGCATTTGTCCTGATCTGCATGCACTCAGCTCATTTTTTTTTTTTTTTTCTTTTTTTTCGACTTGCCCGTCAGGTGGACCACCGGGTGGGGAGAGAACCGGTGTGAGGCACTTGGGTCCGTCCAGGTGGGCAGGGAACCTGGGGGCGGGGGGCCTCAAATCCCTCTCTCTCATGCGCTCTCTGGGCACAATGGCCTGTGTCTCATCCCATCCACCACCAAACCTCCCAGGCACAACGAGACAAGGTCTTGACACACATCCTCACTTCCCCAGACCCCGACCGCCCTCTTCCATCCCATGACCCAGTCCGAAGGCAAATAAGCGTGAAAGGTAATGCAGAAGGACAAGAATAGCAGTGACGGTGGATCCAGGGAGCCAAATTTCCTGGATTACTGGTGCCATGGTGCTCATGGGGGCCAAAACCAGGGCGATCTCCTGTAGGGATGGCACTTTGACGAGGCTCCCTGGGTCCGCCTATCGGGGGCGCCAAAACGGGCAACGACGGGGGTAAAAAGGGATGAGGCGGGAGGGCACCTGGAGGGGGGACCCGTGACCTGGCAGAGAAGGTAACGAAACGCGGGGCAGAGGGGCATGCAGTGACGGCGGTGGGTCCTGTGAGTTGGGATGCCTATTCCCTGGTGCTGTGGTGCTCACAGGGCCGGGGACAGGGGGTCTCGTTGAGGGACCCACACACTCTTTACCCTGATCTGCATGCACACACTCTTTGGCCTGATCTGCATGCACTCAGCTCATGGATTTACCCTGATCTGCATGCACACACTCTTTACCCTGATCTGCATGCACTCAGCTCATGCATTTGTCCTGATCTGCATGCACTCAGCTCATGAATTTGTCCCGATCTGCATGCACTCAGCTCATGGATTTGTCCTGATCTGCATGCACACACTCTTTACCCTGATCTGCATGCACACACTCTTTGTCCTGATCTGCATGCACTCAGCTCATGGATTTACCCTGATCTGCATGCACTCAGCTCATGAATTTGTCCCGATCTGCATGCACTCAGCTCATGGATGTGTCCTGATCTGCATGCACACACTCTTTACCCTGATCTGCATGCACACACTCTTTGTCCTGATCTGCATGCACTCAGCTCATGGATTTACCCTGATCTGCATGCACACACTCTTTACCCTGATCTGCATGCACTCAGCTCATGGATTTGTCCTGATCTGGATGCACACACTCTTTACCCTGATCTGCATGCACACACTCTTTGTCCTGATCTGCATGCACTCAGCTCATGGATTTACCCTGATCTGCATGCACTCAGCTCATGGATTTGTCCTGATCTGCATGCACACACTCTTTACCCTGATCTGCATGCACACACTCTTTGTCCTGATCTGCATGCACTCAGCTCATGGATTTACCCTGATCTGCATGCACTCAGCTCATGCATTTGTCCTGATCTGCATGCACTCAGCTCATGAATTTGTCCCGATCTGCATGCACTCAGCTCATGGATTTGTCCTGATCTGCATGCACACACTCTTTACCCTGATCTGCATGCACACACTCTTTGTCCTGATCTGCATGCACTCAGCTCATGGATTTACCCTGATCTGCATGCACACACTCTTTACCCTGATCTGCATGCACTCAGCTCATGGATTTGTCCTGATCTGCATGCACACACTCTTTACCCTGATCTGCATGCACACACTCTTTGTCCTGATCTGCATGCACTCAGCTCATGGATTTACCCTGATCTGCATGCACTCAGCTCATGGATTTGTCCTGATCTGCATGCACTCAGCTCATGGATTTGTCCTGATCTGCATGCACACACTCTTTACCCTGATCTGCATGCACACACTCTTTGTCCTGATCTGCATGCACTCAGCTCATGGATTTACCCTGATCTGCATGCACTCAGCTCATGGATTTGTCCTGATCTGCATGCACTCAGCTCATGAATTTGTCCCGATCTGCATGCACTCAGCTCATGGATTTGTCCTGATCTGCATGCACACACTCTTTACCCTGATCTGCATGCACACACTCTTTGTCCTGATCTGCATGCACTCAGCTCATGGATTTACCCTGATCTGCATGCACACACTCTTTACCCTGATCTGCATGCACTCAGCTCATGAATTTGTCCCGATCTGCATGCACTCAGCTCATGGATTTGTCCTGATCTGCATGCACACACTCTTTACCCTGATCTGCATGCACACACTCTTTGTCCTGATCTGCATGCACTGGGCACAATGGCCTGTGTCTCATCCCATCCACCACCAAACCTCCCAGGCACAACGAGACAAGGTCTTGACACACATCCTCACTTCCCCAGACCCCGACCGCCCTCTTCCATCCCATGACCCAGTCCGAAGGCAAATAAGCGTGAAAGGTAATGCAGAAGGACAAGAATAGCAGTGACGGTGGATCCAGGGAGCCAAATTTCCTGGATTACTGGTGCCATGGTGCTCATGGGGGCCTAAACCAGGGTGATCTCCTGTAGGGATGGCACTTTGACGAGGCTCCCTGGGTCCGCCTATCGGGGGCGCCAAAACGGGCAACGACGGGGGTAAAAAGGGATGAGGCGGGAGGGCACCTGGAGGGGGGACCCGTGACCTGGCAGAGAAGGTAACGAAACGCGGGGCAGAGGGGCATGCAGTGACGGCGGTGGGTCCTGTGAGTTGGGATGCCTATTCCCTGGTGCTGTGGTGCTCACAGGGCCGGGGACAGGGGGTCTCGTTGAGGGACCCACACACTCTTTACCCTGATCTGCATGCACACACTCTTTGTCCTGATCTGCATGCACTCAGCTCATGGATTTACCCTGATCTGCATGCACACACTCTTTACCCTGATCTGCATGCACTCAGCTCATGCATTTGTCCTGATCTGCATGCACTCAGCTCATGAATTTGTCCCGATCTGCATGCACTCAGCTCATGGATTTGTCCTGATCTGCATGCACTCAGCTCATGAATTTGTCCCGATGTGCATGCACTCAGCTCATGGATTTGTCCTGATCTGCATGCACTCAGCTCATGCATTTGTCCTGATCTGCATGCACTCAGCTCATGAATTTGTCCCGATCTGCATGCACTCAGCTCATGGATTTGTCCTGATCTGCATGCACACACTCTTTACCCTGATCTGCATGCACACACTCTTTGTCCTGATCTGCATGCACTCAGCTCATGGATTTACCCTGATCTGCATGCACACACTCTTTACCCTGATCTGCATGCACTCAGCTCATGCATTTGTCCTGATCTGCATGCACTCAGCTCATGAATTTGTCCCGATCTGCATGCACTCAGCTCATGGATTTGTCCTGATCTGCATGCACACACTCTTTACCCTGATCTGCATGCACACACTCTTTGTCCTGATCTGCATGCACTCAGCTCATGGATTTACCCTGATCTGCATGCACACACTCTTTACCCTGAGCTGCATGCACTCAGCTCATGCATTTGTCCTGATCTGCATGCACTCAGCTCATGAATTTGTCCCGATCTGCATGCACTCAGCTCATGGATTTGTCCTGATCTGCATGCACTCAGCTCATGAATTTGTCCCGATGTGCATGCACTCAGCTCATGGATTTGTCCTGATCTGCATGCACTCAGCTCATGGATTTACCCTGATCTGCATGCACACACTCTTTACCCTGATCTGCATGCACTCAGCTCATGCATTTGTCCTGATCTGCATGCACTCAGCTCATGAATTTGTCCCGATCTGCATGCACTCAGCTCATGGATTTGTCCTGATCTGCATGCACTCAGCTCATGAATTTGTCCCGATGTGCATGCACTCAGCTCATGGATTTGTCCTGATCTGCATGCACTCAGCTCATGGATTTACCCTGATCTGCATGCACACACTCTTTACCCTGATCTGCATGCACTCAGCTCATGCATTTGTCCTGATCTGCATGCACTCAGCTCATGAATTTGTCCCGATCTGCATGCACTCAGCTCATGGATTTGTCCTGATCTGCATGCACACACTCTTTACCCTGATCTGCATGCACACACTCTTTGTCCTGATCTGCATGCACTCAGCTCATGGATTTACCCTGATCTGCATGCACACACTCTTTACCCTGATCTGCATGCACTCAGCTCATGAATTTGTCCCGATCTGCATGCACTCAGCTCATGGATTTGTCCTGATCTGCATGCACACACTCTTTACCCTGATCTGCATGCACACACTCTTTGTCCTGATCTGCATGCACTCAGCTCATGGATTTACCCTGATCTGCATGCACACACTCTTTACCCTGATCTGCATGCACTCAGCTCATGCATTTGTCCTGATCTGCATGCACTCAGCTCATGAATTTGTCCCGATCTGCATGCACTCAGCTCATGGATTTGTCCTGATCTGCATGCACACACTCTTTACCCTGAGCTGCATGCACTCAGCTCATGCATTTGTCCTGATCTGCATGCACTCAGCTCATGAATTTGTCCCGATCTGCATGCACTCAGCTCATGGATTTGTCCTGATCTGCATGCACACACTCTTTACCCTGATCTGCATGCACACACTCTTTGTCCTGATCTGCATGCACTCAGCTCATGGATTTACCCTGATCTGCATGCACACACTCTTTACCCTGATCTGCATGCACTCAGCTCATGAATTTGTCCCGATCTGCATGCACTCAGCTCATGGATTTGTCCTGATCTGCATGCACACACTCTTTACCCTGATCTGCATGCACACACTCTTTGTCCTGATCTGCATGCACTCAGCTCATGGATTTACCCTGATCTGCATGCACACACTCTTTACCCTGATCTGCATGCACTCAGCTCATGGATTTGTCCTGATCTGCATGCACACACTCTTTACCCTGATCTGCATGCACACACTCTTTGTCCTGATCTGCATGCACTCAGCTCATGGATTTACCCTGATCTGCATGCACACACTCTTTACCCTGATCTGCATGCACTCAGCTCATGAATTTGTCCCGATCTGCATGCACTCAGCTCATGGATTTGTCCTGCTGGCGCTGTTCAGGGGGGAACAGCCTCTGCACGTTGCGGTGGGATTCCTCATCGTCAGCCCGCAGCAAATCAAGCAGCCCCACCCACGAGATGCGGAACTCCTCGGTGCAGCTGTCCGGTGTCCGGTCGTACCGGAACATGACGCCGTGTGTCCGCATCACTTCGAGGGACTCCGCGATGTCCACCTGCTTCGTGTACGCGTCGTCGTGCAGAAACATGGCCTTCGCCGCAGGACTGTAGGAGTAGCAGGTGTAGTGCCCGCCACTCACCCCCCCGGAGTGCACCGCGCAGGCACCAAGGGTGAAGGTCGCCCTCCTGACCGACCCGAAGATGTCGGCGATTTCGAGCTGCAGCGGCACATCGCATTGTGACGACAGGAAGGTGTGGCCACCGCCCTTGTCAGTCAGCCGCGTCACCCACAGCAGCAGCGTTCCCCCGACAAACATCGTGGTCGTCGTGGTGCTGCATCTCCCCAGGCAGCTCTTGTCCGCACATGTGAATGCGGTGCTCGTCTCGCATCGCATCGCAGAATCCACAAGCACCTGCAGGGTCTGGAACCTCTCAGGGCTCCCCTTCACGTACCACCCCTGGTGCTGGTTGGCGCTGGTGGGGTTGCCGCACGTCCCGCATTTACCCTGCACGTCGGTAAAGTGGATGGGGAGGGTGCACACGGGGCGCCGGTTCTGTGGGCCGCACCGTCTCCATTCCCACCACTCGGCGGACAGGATCTGCAGCAACTCTCCCAGGAAATGCGCAAGGCACTGCTGCTTCCGCTTCAGGAGGCTGTGGGCCTCGCCCACATCCCTTTCCATCTCCTCGAAGACAGCTCTCCCGGACTCCCGGGAGAGCTGTCGGAGGCCATCGAGGTTCTGTTCCGATCCCTTCCCACGGCACATGTTCTTCAGGAAGGAGAGCAGGGGGTACATCGTCGTCTCGCAGGCGGTGCACTTCGGTTCGGACCTGATGACGTCGATGCAGGGGCGGAGCAGCTGCAGGCAGGCTGCCATGAAGCATGTGTTTGCTCCCTGACCGTCAGCCGTCCGCGGGAAGGACCACCAGGCTGCAACCATGCGGAAGGGGGTATGCGGAGGAGATGCGGGTTTGCGAGAGGCAGGCGATGTCACAGGGGTCACCCTCGGGCGCTTCCGCGGGCTGCCGGTGCTGGAGTGGGAGGGGTGCCCTGGAGGGAGCGGCGCACCGTCGTCATCTGCGCAATGTCCAGGAAAATCGCTGCCACCGAGCTCCCTCTCCAAGTCATACTCCGCCGCCGAATCACGCTCCGTCACCGAATCCAATGAGCCAGGGTCATCCTCCGGCACAGGCGTGCTCCTGGTGGTGCTGCTGCTGCGCTTCCGCTTGCCCTCCGTCGACACGCAGGAACCCGGATGCGCACAGTACTCCTCCCAGGTGAGGCCGTGCGCCGAAGCGGCATGCGAAGCCAAACTCACAAAGGGGGTCCCCTTCTTCGTGCAGGTCTCCCCACACACCTTGCAGCATGGCACCGAGGGTGCAGCAGACACCGGCGTCGCGACCGCATCCGCCTGCGCTGACCGCCGTCCGCACCTGAGCTCAACCTCACTGAGCTGCTGCCTCAGCTCAGCCACGCACCGGTCCATCTGCCACTTCCCGTTCACCACCTCCTCCCACAAGTGATGCACCTCCACCAGACCCATCTCCGAGAAGGGCCTCAGAGGCTCCTGACCGGGGAAGATTATTTTAAGCTTCCCCGGCACATCCTTCGTCAGCGTGGCGCGCACCTCCTCCTCCAGGCACCTCACCGCCAGGTCCGCCACCGCCGAGAGCATATCCCCGAGGTAGGTCACGGAGTGGGGGCGCCGTTTCCGCAGCCAGTCGACGCTCAGCAGGTTCTGTCTTTCTACCGTACCCGGCGCCGCTGAAAACAGCGACTTGGGAACCTCTCGGTAGATCAGGCGATTTGCAGCTTCCCGGATGCGGCCAAACTCCTCCGCCATCTTCCCCTCCACGTACGCCAGGCAGCGTGCCCTCCACAGCTGCGCTGGGAGCTTCATCTCCTCCTCCGTCAGGCTCTTCCTCGCCTTCACCATCCGGCTCACCCGCAGGCTCCGCATACACGGAACGCTGGCCATCGCACGTTCGGCGCTACGGACGGCATACAGCTCGAATTCCCCCTGCGCCAGAAAATGCTGCACCGCAGCCTCTAGGGATTCGTGCGACTCCTCAGGGTGGTCGGTGCACTTCACCACACACCTGTCCGACTCACGCTCCACCCGCAGAGCCACTCGCCACAAGCCTCTGTTCCGCCCCGAGGCGGTGTCGTCGGGGGGGGCAAATAACATCGCCGCGACCTCGGAATCCCAGGCTCCCTCGGGCACACGCGCGACATCGCTCCTGTCCCCTGGTCCAGGCGGATACAGCTTGACACGCACGGTGTGCCACTGTCCCTGGTCGGTGCATTTGAGGGAGCCGGGCGGGGTATGCGGCGGGAACGCCCTCACTTCCGTCTCGACAGCGAGGATCACGGCGGAGATGCAGAAATCCCCCTTCCACGAAAGCCGGACTCCCCGGAAGCCATTCGACTCCCTCAGCGGACCCTGGTGTTGGCACAGCTGCATCTGCTCCCACGTGATGCGGGTACGACTCCGGCTCCGTACGCTCCCCCAGCTGCAGTGCCACGCCCGGCGGAACCCTGCGTGGGTCCAGTGCCTTCATTTTCGCCAGCACTTTGGTGGGGAAGAACCAACAGTGCTGCACGACCCAGTTCGCCACAGCCCACCCGCTCTCCCCCGTGAGGGCGCAGTCCTCACCGTCCTCCGCCAACCCAGTTTCGTGGTTGAACCTACGCAAACAAGTAAGCTCCCTCTTCACCCGACCGACCCCGGAAGTCAGGTGAAGATCTGGAGGGAAAACGTCCCTCAAACGGAGTTCCGCCACCTCCCACCCGAAGTCCTCCGCCACCTGTCGATACTTCGCACGGTCCGCTTTCTGAGGGTCTTTAGCCCTATCATCCCGGGCGCGCAGGGCATCGATCTCCGCCTCGTCGGCGGCCTTGGCCTTCTCCCAGTGCTCGCTGTAACCACAGTGTGAGGTGTCTGCCGTCACACTGTCGGTACTCGCACGCACGCACCAGCGAATGCACGCTGTCGCCGTCCACACAGACTCGAGAGGGGCCACCAATTTTTTAAAGGGTTTGGTTGGCCCATGTGGTCCCCACACCTCGTATTTCGGGTGGTTCCCGACCAGACATCGGACAATGCCTGCAGAAGGTGGCTGCTTCGTCGCGAGAAGCCACCAACAGTCGCGATCATGCACCAACTCACGAGACGCAAATGCTTGCACAACAGCAAATCGCGACCTCACAAAAGCGTCCCCCGGTTCCGCAAGATACCACTTGCCACCCGTCGCTCTCTCGAGTAGAGTGCCCACCACCTCGGGGCTAAATCTCCCGTTGGAGCACACAGCCCAACCGCCACCCTTCTCGACCCTCGCCTGCTCATGCTGAGCATCCTGCCACGTGACCGCTTGGAGGGGGTTCTCGACACCCAGTTCCGTGAGAAGCTTCTGCAACACGATGTAGGCCGACGAAGGGCACCCACTCTGCCAATTCGCACCCGCATCGGAGAAGGAGAACTTCGGAAAGCCCAGCCCCGCGACGTGGTCCTCGGCAGAAAACAGCACTGGAGGGGCTGGAGTGGGAGGAGTCGGAGTCGGAGTTGCAGTTGCAGTTGGAGCTTGAGTTGCAGTTGGAGCTGGAGTTGCAGTTGCAGTTGGAGCTGGAGTTGGAGTAGTCGCAGTTTCTGTCTGCACCACCGGGGCACCCGTCTCGGCGGCGGTTGCAGATCGAGGCTGCAATGGCCCCGTCCCCAGCACTTCAGCACCGATCCTCTCGCGGTCCTCCGCATCGTCGCGGGACATGCAGAAGAGCCTCCACAGAGAGGCACGGTGCTCTTCCTTCACTGCCGCGGGGATGGGGATTGCCTGAGGGAAACCCTTCGGGGAGCCGGAGGTCGCCTGGCCCCGCGGGAGGCTCGCCTTGCTGAGGGCCACTCGCAGCACCTTGTCACGGGACGGAAAATTCCCCTCGAGGTCGGAGGACTTGTGCGCACCTGCGAGCAGCAGGATATCCCTCATCACTTCGCGCTTCCCCAAACTCTTTGAGGTCGCAACGGCGTTCCGGATACCCCGCAGGGTCTCCACCTTCATCCTGCCCAAGGTCTTCTGGATGAGGACGTTGGCGTCTTCACGAGAGAGGTCACCTAAACTTGCACTCCCGGCAGCACAACTCAGCCTTTTCACCACCTCATCTGTCCAAAGGAGGGCGGAGACACGCTTCGGCACCTGGTGGTCAGCAGGAAATGGGGCATCCTCGTCGGAGGAGTCAGACTCGTCGTCACAGGTGGCGTCGGGGCCCACCCGTGGGCACTCCAACGAGGACAGCTTATCCCACCCTAGCAGCTTCTGCGCCGGACACAACTTGTCATCACCAGCAGCATCCATGCGATCGCCATCATCATCATCATCATCATCGCTATCATCAGGATCGTCGTCGTCGTCACCAACGTCCTCCTCCTCGCCATTGTCGTCGTCATCATCCTCGCGACCGTCGCCATCATCGCCATCCGCAGTCACATCATCAGCATCATCCTCCTGCTTCTCTGGGAGCGCCCCAGGAAGCTTCAGCAGAATGGGGAATGCAGGGGAGCTCACAAACGCCTGCACATGCTTCACCCCCGCGTCGTTCAGGGCAGCCAGGATGCCCTTCACAGACGTCCACAGCTTTTCCCTGAGGTTGGAGGTGGCGTCAGCCGCGTCCCCCCGGTTGTTCCTGCCACGGCAGGGCTCTGCGAGCTTCAGCACGCGGTCACCAACCACGACTCGCAGATCATCGGCCTTCACATTCCGATCGGCTTCCGGAATGCCCAGCAACAGCGCGAGGCGGAGCAGGTCACACTTCAGCAGCCCCCGCAGCATCTTTGTGCCATACTTCTCCCGCAGCTCTTCCTCCGCGATCTCCCTCATGCTGCGGCGGGTCTCCTGCCTCACAGCCAGCACTGCCCTCTCCATGTACACCGCGTACTCCTCCATCGGCGCCTGGCACACAACCCAGTTGTTTGCCTTGGCCATTGCGAGGGACGCCAGGCGCTCGGGGTGGACCATGGCAAGCCTCTTGTAGAGGAAAGAGGAGTTGCCGTGCTGGTTCTCCACCCGGTCAGAAGTAGCCGGATACCTCCGCAGGCCTTCTATCCCCAGCTCCTCCACAGCAGCCGCATCCTTCTGCATGAACTCCTTCAGCTTCGTACGCAGGGTGCTCCCGGCGGCGTGCCACGCAACCATGGCGTCAGCCGTGTGCTCCAAAAAAATTGCCTTCGCGGCGACGCGAGCAGCAGCTTCCCCCAGCAGAACGTCGTTCGGGACGTCGTCGGCCGTCTTCCCGATCACCGTGTCCGTGAGGATGTCGAACACCTCTTTCTCCGCCGTCTTCTCATCCAGCATGCTGCCAAGCTGGTCGTCAAGCCGCTGCAGGATCTCCCAGCCCTTGTCATACGTCGGGCTCCCCCGCTTCACCGCTGACTGCGCCGTCACGTAGACCTGCCAGAGTAGGTAAGAGGTGAGGAGGTAGAGCTGGATATCGAGCTCTTGAGTCCTCTGCAGCATCCGCGACAATGACGTCGAGAAGCTCTCACGCATGTCCTGCAGCACCTTCGACCACTGCAGGAAGCGCGAAGCGTTCTCCACGTGCACCGAGAACTTTGACCCGGTGACCCGCTTGAAAGCGAAGCCCTTTGGGATCGTCCCGTGCACGGCCAACACATTGTTCAGCGCGGTCGTTCCGGAGGAATCAATCCCGTTCTCCACATCGAGAGTGGCCACGATCCCCAGCAACAGGTCAGTCGCACTCGATTTGCCCTCGCCTGTCGTAGAGTGCGACGCCCACGCACAGGCAACCGACTGCGCAGCCTGCAAGGACCTTCCAAGCTTGTGCGTGCAGCATTGCAACACACCCCGGTTGGCGTCCTTCGCCATCTTGTTGGCGGTCGCACAGTGGTCCACCATCACCATCTGCTCCACACCCACATCCTGTTCCTCGATCTTCCGGATCGTCTCCGTCAGATTCTCCGAGAGCAGCTTTGCTCGCGTAGACGGAACTATCCGCGTCGTGACGGTGGCGCTCACCTCTTTCCCGCCCACGTACCCGTAAGCCACATGCGTGTCGTGCATGCGACCCCCAATCCTGGCGGAGGTGTCGCACCCAATGGCCACGGTGGGCTTGTCCCCCAGCTGCGAGTCCCTCGCCTTATCCTTCAGGTACTCAAAGAAGGCCTCGACAGACACCCGGCCGGCCACCCAGTCGAGGCGCCCAATCGTCCGAGCCGAGGGAATGGGCAGCTTCTCGCGGGGCAGCCCAAACAGGATAGCGAAGACGTCCCCGATGAGCCGGTGCACCGCTTTCAGACCCAGGCCCTCCCAACGCAGGCGGTGCACGAGCCGCCGGATCTTCAGCGGGTATGCGTGCGTGGTACCCCGGTGGTGCAGGCCGGTCGCGTAGTAGGTCTCGGGGGAGACGCGTTCCCGCAGACTCAAAACCTCCTCGGTGAGGATGCGGTTCCTCCGCTCAAGGACGTACACCTTCGCCATCGCCCACCGCTTGGCCTGGTCCAGCCGCTTCGTGACCCTCCGCCACTGAGCCGCTTCATAGGCCGGTCGGCCACGACGATCCTTCGACGACGCAGCAGTGGCGGGGGTCGCACGGGTGGAGGGAGTGGAGGCAGGGCGCGATGCACCAGACGGCGTGACAGGCCCGGGTGTGCTCGACGCAGAGACATCGTCCACTTCCATGGCTGTGCTGCACTTACCCTCAGACACACACTCACCGAAGCAGAATCGGGCAACACGCCCTGTCGACTCTGAGCGGTGGGACCGCACAACAACAGCACCCTGACCAAGCAAGCTGTGGTTCCCGCACAGCTTCTCCTTGGCAGCAGAATTCACCCCTCCTCGGGAGATCATCCTCAGCCCAGCCTCCAAGGGCACCCCTGCAACTCCGCAAATCGCCTCCCGAAGTTGATCATGGGTGCGCATGCACCCGCTCACATCCCCAGACAGAACACGGCGGATGAAAATCTCGACGGCACCTGACAGTGTCGTCGGAGCAGCAGGATCGCAAGGAGCACAATCCAGCTGCACGCTCTGCTGTGACAGCTCCTCGCCTGCGGGCACGGCGGGGCCGTCATCCATCGACTCGGACCGCTCCGCGAGGGTCGCCGGTGTAGGGGCGTCCGACACGTCGTCGCCCGCATCGACAGCGATCGCATCCAGCAAATCACCCATGCGGCGCAGCTCAGCCGCATCCGGAGGGCCGCCCTCCATCGACACGTCCCCATCATGGACATCCTCTGTCACAGCAACCGTCGGAGCCGGAGGAGGTGCTGTTGCCGAGGTGGTGAGGCTAGACGTCAACTGAGCCTGCGGTGTGGGGCACATGTCCTCCTCCCCCTCCTCGGAGCAATCACTGCCATCAGCCGCAGGAGGTGCGAAGCGGCCCGGGGACGAAGCAGTCAACTGCCGGACTGTCTCTTCGGAGGAGAGGGAATCGGGCGGACCTCGAGAGGCGGGTGCGCGAGGGTCGTCCATCGCCACATCACGGAGAGGAGCGTCGGCCATCACCACATCGGGTGGCAGAGCCGACCCATTTGCACCCTGCCGGATGCCCGATCAGCATGCCGGAGACCAATAGAATCCGCTGAGCAGCCCCCAACCTTCCTGAGCAGCCCCCAGGTAATCCAGGCACAGGATGACCCGTTCCGACCCATTTGCACCCTGCCGGACACCCGATCAGCATGCCGGAGACCAATAGAATCCGCTGAGCAGCCCCCGACTTTCCTGAGCAGCCCCCAGGTAATCCAGGCACAGGATGACCCGTTCCGACCCATTTGCACCCTGCCGGATGCCCGATCAGCATGCCGGAGACCAATAGAATCCGCTGAGCAGCCCCCGACTTTCCTGAGCAGCCCCCAGGTAATCCAGGCACAGGATGACCCGTTCCGACCCGTGTCCACCCTGCCGGATACCCGATCAGCATGCCGGAGACCAATAGAATCCGCTGAGCAGCCCCCAACTTTCCTGAGCAGCCCCCAGGTAATCCAGGCACAGGATGACCCGTTCCGACCCATTTGCACCCTGCCGGATGCCCGATCAGCATGCCGGAGACCAATAGAATCCGCTGAGCAGCCCCCGACTTTCCTGAGCAGCCCCCAGGTAATCCAGGCACAGGATGACCCGTTCCGACCCGTGTCCACCCTGCCGGATACCCGATCAGCATGCCGGAGACCAATAGAATCCGCTGAGCAGCCCCCAACTTTCCTGAGCAGCCCCCAGGTAATCCAGGCACAGGATGACCCGTTCCGACCCATTTGCACCCTGCCGGATGCCCGATCAGCATGCCGGAGACCAATAGAATCCGCTGAGCAGCCCCCGACTTTCCTGAGCAGCCCCCAGGTAATCCAGGCACAGGATGACCCGTTCCGACCCGTGTCCACCCTGCCGGATACCCGATCAGCATGCCGGAGACCAATAGAATCCGCTGAGCAGCCCCCAACTTTCCTGAGCAGCCCCCAGGTATTCCAGGCACAGGATGACCCGTTCCGACCCATTTGCACCCTGCCGGATGCCCGATCAGCATGCCGGAGACCAATAGAATCCGCTGAGCAGCCCCCAACCTTCCTGAGCAGCCCCCAGGTAATCCAGGCACAGGATGACCCGTTCCGACCCATTTGCACCCTGCCGGACACCCGATCAGCATGCCGGAGACCAATAGAATCCGCTGAGCAGCCCCCGACTTTCCTGAGCAGCCCCCAGGTAATCCAGGCACAGGATGACCCGTTCCGACCCATTTGCACCCTGCCGGATGCCCGATCAGCATGCCGGAGACCAATAGAATCCGCTGAGCAGCCCCCGACTTTCCTGAGCAGCCCCCAGGTAATCCAGGCACAGGATGACCCGTTCCGACCCGTGTCCACCCTGCCGGATACCCGATCAGCATGCCGGAGACCAATAGAATCCGCTGAGCAGCCCCCAACTTTCCTGAGCAGCCCCCAGGTACTCCAGGCACAGGATGACCCGTTCCGACCCATTTGCACCCTGCCGGATACCCGATCAGCATGCCGGAGACCAATAGAATCCGCTGAGCAGCCCCCAACTTTCCTGAGCAGCCCCCAGGTAATCCAGGCACAGGATGACCCGTTCCGACCCATTTGCACCCTGCCGGATGCCCGATCAGCATGCCGGAGACCAATAGAATCCGCTGAGCAGCCCCCGACTTTCCTGAGCAGCCCCCAGGTAATCCAGGCACAGGATTACCCGTTCCGACCCGTGTCCACCCTGCCGGATACCCGATCAGCATGCCGGAGACCAATAGAATCCGCTGAGCAGCCCCCAACTTTCCTGAGCAGCCCCCAGGTAATCCAGGCACAGGATGACCCGTTCCGACCCATTTGCACCCTGCCGGATGCCCGATCAGCATGCCGGAGACCAATAGAATCCGCTGAGCAGCCCCCGACTTTCCTGAGCAGCCCCCAGGTAATCCAGGCACAGGATTACCCGTTCCGACCCGTGTCCACCCTGCCGGATACCCGATCAGCATGCCGGAGACCAATAGAATCCGCTGAGCAGCCCCCAACTTTCCTGAGCAGCCCCCAGGTAATCCAGGCACAGGATGACCCGTTCCGACCCATTTGCACCCTGCCGGATGCCCGATCAGCATGCCGGAGACCAATAGAATCCGCTGAGCAGCCCCCGACTTTCCTGAGCAGCCCCCAGGTAATCCAGGCACAGGATGACCCGTTCCGACCCGTGTCCACCCTGCCGGATACCCGATCAGCATGCCGGAGACCAATAGAATCCGCTGAGCAGCCCCCAACTTTCCTGAGCAGCCCCCAGGTATTCCAGGCACAGGATGACCCGTTCCGACCCATTTGCACCCTGCCGGATGCCCGATCAGCATGCCGGAGACCAATAGAATCCGCTGAGCAGCCCCCAACCTTCCTGAGCAGCCCCCAGGTAATCCAGGCACAGGATGACCCGTTCCGACCCGTGTCCACCCTGCCGGATACCCGATCAGCATGCCGGAGACCAATAGAATCCGCTGAGCAGCCCCCAACTTTCCTGAGCAGCCCCCAGGTACTCCAGGCACAGGATGACCCGTTCCGACCCATTTGCACCCTGCCGGATACCCGATCAGCATGCCGGAGACCAATAGAATCCGCTGAGCAGCCCCCAACTTTCCTGAGCAGCCCCCAGGTACTCCAGGCACAGGATGACCCGTTCCGACCCATTTGCACCCTGCCGGATGCCCCATCAGCATGCCGGAGACCAATAGAATCCGCTGAGCAGCCCCCGACTTTCCTGAGCAGCCCCCAGGTATTCCAGGCACAGGACGACCCATTCTGACCCATTTGCATTGGTCGCTCACAGCTCGCAGAGGTCGCTCCGCACCAAAAAAGCGTCGCTCACCGCGACCAGACGCCGAGAATTTCAACTCATAGCAGCCAGAAGTCAGCACAGGAGTATCTAGCCGTCGGGTTTTCGTCCTGCCCAACATGGCACCCTCAGGAGGCGTGCACTCCAACACTCTTTACAGTATGTTAAATGGAGGCATGCCCCTCACCACTCAGCTGCTGATGAGAGGTGGACCACACGTCAAGGACGTGCCAGGTACCACCTACTCACCAGGAGCTGCCCTGCCTTGGGAGCAGAGAATGGGGTTTAACATGCAGTAACCCCTCCAGACAGTGCAGATGTGCTGTGTCTGGAGGGTCCCAGAACCCTTAGAAAACCCCCCCTATATTGGCCCTGTGGCCCCCCCAGCCCATTTTTCAGCACCAAATTGGAAATTTTGGACCCCAAAATTTCGTCCAAAAATCAGTTTTTCCTGGGTGTGGGTGTGTCTGGGGCCGGGAAAATGGTGTTTTGGGCGAAATTTTGGGAAAAAAATTTTCGATTTTTTTTTTCGAAAATGGTAAAGTCCGCAGCCAGGGGGGAACGGTTTGTTCGCATCTGATTGCGCGTTTAAATTATACAAACGGGCAGCATTTAATTCCGGGTACTTCCGGATACTCAGGAAATATTCCGTAGAGTGATTTCTGGTATGGGTTCGTGGCCTTGTATGCGCAGAGATTTTTGCCGCAACCGCTCCCTCGAAACTTGCCACCCTCTAATGGATTTGTCCTGATCTGCCTGCACTCAGCTCATGGATTTATCCTGATCTGCATGCACTCAGCTCATGGATTTGTCCTGATCTGCATGCACTCAGCTCATGGACTTATCCTCATCTACCTGCACTCAGCTCATGGATTTGTCCTGATCTACCTGCACTCAGCTCATGGATTTGTCCTGATCTGCATGCACTCAGCTCATGGATTTGTCCTGATCTACCTGCACTCAGCTCATGGATTTATCCTGATCTGCCTGCACTCAGCTCATGGATTTATCCTGATCTACCTGCACTCAGCTCATGGATTTGTCCTGATCTACCTGCACTCAGCTCATGGATTTGTCCTGATCTGCCTGCACTCAGCTCATGGATTTCTCCTGATCTGCATGCACTCAGCTCATGGACTTATCCTGATCTACCTGCACTCAGCTCATGGATTTGTCCTGATCTACCTGCACTCAGCTCATGGATTTGTCCTGATCTGCCTGTACTCAGCCCATGGATTTATCCTGATCTCCCTGCACTCAGCTCATGGATTTGTCCTGATCTGTCTGCACTCAGCTCATGGATTTATCCTGATCTGCATGCACTCAGCTCATGGATTTATCCTGATCTGCCTGCACTCAGCTCATGGATTTATCCTGATCTCCATGCACTCAGCTCATGGATTTGTCCTGATCTGCATGCACTCAGCTCATGGACTTATCCTGATCTACCTGCACTCAGCTCATGGATTTGTCCTGATCTACCTGCACTCAGCTCATGGATTTGTCCTGATCTGCCTGTACTCAGCCCATGGATTTATCCTGATCTCCCTGCACTCAGCTCATGGATTTGTCCTGATCTGTCTGCACTCAGCTCATGGATTTATCCTGATCTGCATGCACTCAGCTCATGGATTTATCCTGATCTGCCTGCACTCAGCTCATGGATTTATCCTGATCTCCATGCACTCAGCTCATGGATTTGTCCTGATCTGCATGCACTCAGCTCATGGATTTGTCCTGATCTGCCTGTACTCAGCTCATGGATTTATCCTGATCTCCCTGCACTCAGCTCATGGATTTGTCCTGATCTGCCTGCACTCAGCTCATGGATTTATCCTGATCTGCATGCACTCAGCTCATGGATTTGTCCTGATCTGCATGCACTCAGCTCATGGACTTATCCTGATCTACCTGCACTCAGCTCATGGATTTGTCCTGATGTACCTGCACTCAGCTCATGGATTTATCCTGATCTGTATGCACTCAGCTCATGGATTTGTCCTGATCTACCTGCACTCAGCTCATGGATTTGTCCTGATCTACCTGCACTCAGCTCATGGATATATCCTGATCTGTATGCACTCAGCTCATGGATTTGTCCTGATCTACCTGCACTCAGCTCATGGATTTGTCCTGATCTGCCTGCACTCAGCTCATGGATTTCTCCTGATCTGCATGCACTCAGCTCATGGACTTATCCTGATCTACCTGCACTCAGCTCATGGATTTGTCCTGATCTACCTGCACTCAGCTCATGGATTTGTCCTGATCTGCCTGCACTCAGCTCATGGATTTATCCTGATCTACCTGCACTCAGCTCATGGATTTGTCCTGATCTGCCTGCACTCAGCTCATGGACTTATCCTGATCTACCTGCACTCAGCTCATGGATTTGTCCTGATCTGCCTGCACACAGCTCATGGATTTATCCTGATCTACCTGCACTCAGCTCATGGATTTGTCCTGATCTGCCTGCACTCAGCTCATGGACTTATCCTGATCTACCTGCACTCAGCTCATGGATTTGTCCTGATCTGCCTGCACTCAGCTCATGGATTTATCCTGATCTACCTGCACTCAGCTCATGGATTTGTCCTGATCTGCCTGCACTCAGCTCATGGATTTCTCCTGATCTGCATGCACTCAGCTCATGGATTTGTCCTGATCTGCATGCACTCAGCTCATGGACTTATCCTGATCTACCTGCACTCAGCTCATGGATTTGTCCTGATCTACCTGCACTCAGCTCATGGATTTGTCCTGATCTGCCTGCACTCAGCTCATGGATTTATCCTGATCTCCCTGCACTCAGCTCATGGATTTGTCCTGATCTGCCTGCACTCAGCTCATGGATTTATCCTGATCTGCATGCACTCAGCTCATGGATTTGTCCTGATCTGCATGCACTCAGCTCATGGATTTGTCCTGATCTACCTGCACTCAGCTCATGGATTTATCCTGATCTACCTGCACTCAGCTCATGGATATGTCCTGATCTACCTGCACTCAGCTCATGGATTTGTCCTGATCTACCTGCACTCAGCTCATGGATTTGTCCTGATCTACCTGCACTCAGCTCATGGATTTATCCTGATCTGCATGCACTCAGCTCATGGATTTGTCCTGATGTGCCTGCACTCAGCTCATGGATTTATCCTGATCTACCTGCACTCAGCTCATGGATTTGTCCTGATCTGCCTGCACTCAGCTCATGGATTTATCCTGATCTGCCTGCACTCAGCTCATGGATTTGTCCTGATCTGCCTGCACTCAGCTCATGGATTTGTCCTGATCTGCATGCACTCAGCTCATGGATTTATCCTGATCTACCTGCACTCAGCTCATGGATTTGTCCTGATCTACCTGCACTCAGCTCATGGATTTGTCCTGATCTGCCTGCACTCAGCTCATGGACTTATCCTGATCTACCTGCACTCAGCTCATGGATTTGTCCTGATCTGCCTGCACTCAGCTCATGGATTTCTCCTGATCTGCATGCACTCAGCTCATGGACGTATCCTGATCTACCTGCACTCAGCTCATGGATTTGTCCTGATCTACCTGCACTCAGCACATGGATTTGTCCTGATCTGCCTGCAGTCAGCTCATGGATTTGTCCTGATCTACCTGCACTCAGCTCATGGACCTATCCTGATCTACCTGCACTCAGCTCATGGATTTGTCCTGATCTACCTGCACTCAGCACATGGATTTGTCCTGATCTACCTGCACTCAGCTCATGGATTTGTCCTGATCTGCCTGCACTCAGCTCATGGACTTATCCTGATCTACCTGCACTCAGCTCATGGATTTGTCCTGATCTACCTGCACTCAGCTCATGGATTTGTCCTGATCTGCCTGCACTCAGCACATGGACTTATCCTGATCTCCCTGCCCTGAGCTCATGGATTTGTCCTGATCTGCCTGCACTCAGCTCATGGATTTGTCCTGATCTGCATGCACTCAGCTCATGGATTTGTCCTGATCTGCATGCACTCAGCTTATGGACTTATCCTGATCTACCTGCACTCAGCTCATGGATTTGTCCTGATCTACCTGCACTCAGCTCATGGATTTGTCCTGATCTGCCTGCACTCAGCTCATGGATTTATCCTGATCTCCCTGCACTCAGCTCATGGATTTGTCCTGATCTGCCTGCACTCAGCTCATGGATTTGTCCTGATCTGCATGCACTCAGCTCATGGATTTGTCCTGATCTACCTGCACTCAGCTCATGGATTTATCCTGATCTGCCTGCACTCAGCTCATGGATTTGTCCTGATCTGCCTGCACTCAGCTCATGGATTTGTCCTGATCTGCATGCACTCAGCTCATGGATTTGTCCTGATCTGCATGCACTCAGCTCATGGATTTGTCCTGATCTACCTGCACTCAGCTCATGGATTTATCCTGATCTGCCTGCACTCAGCTCATGGATTTGTCCTGATCTACCTGCACTCAGCTCATGGATTTGTCCTGATCTGCCTGCACTCAGCTCATAAATTTATCCTGATCTACCTGCACTCAGCTCATGGATTTGTCCTGATCTACCTGCACTCAGCTCATGGATTTGTCCTGATCTGCCTGCACTCAGCTCATGGACTTATCCTGATCTACCTGCACTCAGCTCATGGATTTGTCCTGATCTGCCTGCACACAGCTCATGGATTTATCCTGATCTACCTGCACTCAGCTCATGGATTTGTCCTGATCTGCCTGCACTCAGCTCATGGACTTATCCTGATCTACCTGCACTCAGCTCATGGATTTGTCCTGATCTGCCTGCACTCAGCTCATGGATTTATCCTGATCTACCTGCACTCAGCTCATGGATTTGTCCTGATCTGCCTGCACTCAGCTCATGGATTTCTCCTGATCTGCATGCACTCAGCTCATGGATTTGTCCTGATCTGCATGCACTCAGCTCATGGACTTATCCTGATCTACCTGCACTCAGCTCATGGATTTGTCCTGATCTACCTGCACTCAGCTCATGGATTTGTCCTGATCTGCCTGCACTCAGCTCATGGATTTATCCTGATCTCCCTGCACTCAGCTCATGGATTTGTCCTGATCTGCCTGCACTCAGCTCATGGATTTATCCTGATCTGCATGCACTCAGCTCATGGATTTGTCCTGATCTGCATGCACTCAGCTCATGGATTTATCCTGATCTGCATGCACTCAGCTCATGGATTTGTCCTGATCTGCATGCACTCAGCTCATGGATTTGTCCTGATCTACCTGCACTCAGCTCATGGATTTGTCCTGATCTACCTGCACTCAGCTCATGGATTTATCCTGATCTACCTGCACTCAGCTCATGGATATGTCCTGATCTACCTGCACTCAGCTCATGGATTTGTCCTGATCTACCTGCACTCAGCTCATGGATTTGTCCTGATCTACCTGCACTCAGCTCATGGATTTATCCTGATCTGCATGCACTCAGCTCATGGATTTGTCCTGATAAGCCTGCACTCAGCTCATGGATTTATCCTGATCTACCTGCACTCAGCTCATGGATTTGTCCTGATCTGCCTGCACTCAGCTCATGGATTTATCCTGATCTGCCTGCACTCAGCTCATGGATTTATCCTGATCTGCATGCACTCAGCTCATGGATTTGTCCTGATCTACCTGCACTCAGCTCATGGATTTGTCCTGATCTACCTGCACTCAGCTCATGGATTTATCCTGATCTACCTGCACTCAGCTCATGGATATGTCCTGATCTACCTGCACTCAGCTCATGGATTTGTCCTGATCTGCCTGCACTCAGCTCATGGATTTGTCCTGATCTGCATGCACTCAGCTCATGGATTTGTCCTGATCTACCTGCACTCAGCTCATGGATTTATCCTGATCTACCTGCACTCAGCTCATGGATTTGTCCTGATCTACCTGCACTCAGCTCATGGATTTGTCCTGATCTGCCTGCACTCAGCTCATGGACTTATCCTGATCTACCTGCACTCAGCTCATGGATTTGTCCTGATCTGCCTGCACTCAGCTCATGGATTTCTCCTGATCTGCATGCACTCAGCTCATGGACGTATCCTGATCTACCTGCACTCAGCTCATGGATTTGTCCTGATCTACCTGCACTCAGCACATGGATTTGTCCTGATCTGCCTGCAGTCAGCTCATGGATTTGTCCTGATCTACCTGCACTCAGCTCATGGATTTGTCCTGATCTACCTGCACTCAGCACATGGATTTGTCCTGATCTACCTGCACTCAGCTCATGGATTTGTCCTGATCTGCCTGCACTCAGCTCATGGACTTATCCTGATCTACCTGCACTCAGCTCATGGATTTGTCCTGATCTGCCTGCACTCAGCACATGGACTTATCCTGATCTCCCTGCCCTGAGCTCATGGATTTGTCCTGATCTGCCTGCACTCAGCTCATGGATTTGTCCTGATCTGCATGCACTCAGCTCATGGATTTGTCCTGATCTGCATGCACTCAGCTCATGGACTTATCCTGATCTACCTGCACTCAGCTCATGGATTTGTCCTGATCTACCTGCACTCAGCTCATGGATTTGTCCTGATCTGCCTGCACTCAGCTCATGGATTTATCCTGATCTCCCTGCACTCAGCTCATGGATTTGTCCTGATCTGCCTGCACTCAGCTCATGGATTTGTCCTGATCTGCATGCACTCAGCTCATGGATTTGTCCTGATCTACCTGCACTCAGCTCATGGACTTATCCTGATCTACCTGCACTCAGCTCATGGATTTGTCCTGATCTACCTGCACTCAGCTCATGGATTTGTCCTGATCTGCCTGCACTCAGCTCATGGATTTATCCTGATCTCCCTGCACTCAGCTCATGGATTTGTCCTGATCTGCCTGCACTCAGCTCATGGATTTGTCCTGATCTGCATGCACTCAGCTCATGGATTTGTCCTGATCTACCTGCACTCAGCTCATGGATTTATCCTGATCTGCCTGCACTCAGCTCATGGATTTGTCCTGATCTGCCTGCACTCAGCTCATGGATTTGTCCTGATCTGCATGCACTCAGCTCATGGATTTGTCCTGATCTGCATGCACTCAGCTCATGGATTTGTCCTGATCTACCTGCACTCAGCTCATGGATTTATCCTGATCTGCCTGCACTCAGCTCATGGATTTGTCCTGATCTACCTGCACTCAGCTCATGGATTTGTCCTGATCTGCCTGCACTCAGCTCATAAATTTATCCTGATCTACCTGCACTCAGCTCATGGATTTGTCCTGATCTACCTGCACTCAGCTCATGGATTTGTCCTGATCTGCCTGCACTCAGCTCATAAATTTATCCTGATCTACCTGCACTCAGCTCATGGATTTGTCCTGATCTACCTGCACTCAGCTCATGGATTTATCCTGATCTACCTGCACTCAGCTCATGGATATATCCTGATCTACCTGCACTCAGCTCATGGATTTATCCTGATCTACCTGCACTCAGCTCATGGATTTGTCCTGATCTGCCTGCACTCAGCTCATGGATTTATCCTGATCTACCTGCACTCAGCTCATGGATTTGTCCTGATCTACCTGCACTCAGCTCATGGATTTGTCCTGATCTGCCTGCACTCAGCTCATGGACTTATCCTGATCTACCTGCACTCAGCTCATGGATTTGTCCTGATCTGCCTGCACTCAGCACATGGACTTATCCTGATCTCCCTGCCCTGAGCTCATGGATTTGTCCTGATCTGCCTGCACTCAGCTCATGGATTTGTCCTGATCTGCATGCACTCAGCTCATGGATTTGTCCTGATCTGCATGCACTCAGCTCATGGACTTATCCTGATCTACCTGCACTCAGCTCATGGATTTGTCCTGATCTACCTGCACTCAGCTCATGGATTTGTCCTGATCTGCCTGCACTCAGCTCATGGATTTATCCTGATCTCCCTGCACTCAGCTCATGGATTTGTCCTGATCTGCCTGCACTCAGCTCATGGATTTGTCCTGATCTGCATGCACTCAGCTCATGGATTTGTCCTGATCTACCTGCACTCAGCTCATGGACTTATCCTGATCTACCTGCACTCAGCTCATGGATTTGTCCTGATCTACCTGCACTCAGCTCATGGATTTGTCCTGATCTGCCTGCACTCAGCTCATGGATTTATCCTGATCTCCCTGCACTCAGCTCATGGATTTGTCCTGATCTGCCTGCACTCAGCTCATGGATTTGTCCTGATCTGCATGCACTCAGCTCATGGATTTGTCCTGATCTACCTGCACTCAGCTCATGGATTTATCCTGATCTGCCTGCACTCAGCTCATGGATTTGTCCTGATCTGCCTGCACTCAGCTCATGGATTTGTCCTGATCTGCATGCACTCAGCTCATGGATTTGTCCTGATCTGCATGCACTCAGCTCATGGATTTGTCCTGATCTACCTGCACTCAGCTCATGGATTTATCCTGATCTGCCTGCACTCAGCTCATGGATTTGTCCTGATCTACCTGCACTCAGCTCATGGATTTGTCCTGATCTGCCTGCACTCAGCTCATAAATTTATCCTGATCTACCTGCACTCAGCTCATGGATTTGTCCTGATCTACCTGCACTCAGCTCATGGATTTGTCCTGATCTGCCTGCACTCAGCTCATAAATTTATCCTGATCTACCTGCACTCAGCTCATGGATTTGTCCTGATCTACCTGCACTCAGCTCATGGATTTATCCTGATCTACCTGCACTCAGCTCATGGATATATCCTGATCTACCTGCACTCAGCTCATGGATTTGTCCTGATCTGCCTGCACTCAGCTCATGGATTTATCCTGATCTACCTGCACTCAGCTCATGGATTTGTCCTGATCTACCTGCACTCAGCTCATGGATTTATCCTGATCTACCTGCACTCAGCTCATGGATTTGTCCTGATCTGCCTGCACTCAGCTCATGGATTTATCCTGATCTGCCTGCACTCAGCTCATGGATTTGTCCTGATCTGCCTGCACTCAGCTCATGGATTTGTCCTGATCTGCATGCACTCAGCTCATGGATTTGTCCTGATCTACCTGCACTCAGCTCATGGATTTATCCTGATCTACCTGCACTCAGCTCATGGATTTGTCCTGATCTACCTGCACTCAGCTCATGGATTTGTCCTGATCTGCCTGCACTCAGCTCATGGACTTATCCTGATCTACCTGCACTCAGCTCATGGATTTGTCCTGATCTGCCTGCACTCAGCTCATGGATTTCTCCTGATCTGCATGCACTCAGCTCATGGACGTATCCTGATCTACCTGCACTCAGCTCATGGATTTGTCCTGATCTGCCTGCACTCAGCTCATGGATTTATCCTGATCTGCCTGCACTCAGCTCATGGATTTGTCCTGATCTGCCTGCACTCAGCTCATGGATTTGTCCTGATCTGCATGCACTCAGCTCATGGATTTGTCCTGATCTACCTGCACTCAGCTCATGGATTTATCCTGATCTACCTGCACTCAGCTCATGGATTTGTCCTGATCTACCTGCACTCAGCTCATGGATTTGTCCTGATCTGCCTGCACTCAGCTCATGGACTTATCCTGATCTACCTGCACTCAGCTCATGGATTTGTCCTGATCTGCCTGCACTCAGCTCATGGATTTCTCCTGATCTGCATGCACTCAGCTCATGGACGTATCCTGATCTACCTGCACTCAGCTCATGGATTTGTCCTGATCTACCTGCACTCAGCACATGGATTTGTCCTGATCTGCCTGCAGTCAGCTCATGGATTTGTCCTGATCTACCTGCACTCAGCTCATGGATTTGTCCTGATCTACCTGCACTCAGCACATGGATTTGTCCTGATCTACCTGCACTCAGCTCATGGATTTGTCCTGATCTGCCTGCACTCAGCTCATGGACTTATCCTGATCTACCTGCACTCAGCTCATGGATTTGTCCTGATCTGCCTGCACTCAGCACATGGACTTATCCTGATCTCCCTGCCCTGAGCTCATGGATTTGTCCTGATCTGCCTGCACTCAGCTCATGGATTTGTCCTGATCTGCATGCACTCAGCTCATGGATTTGTCCTGATCTGCATGCACTCAGCTCATGGACTTATCCTGATCTACCTGCACTCAGCTCATGGATTTGTCCTGATCTACCTGCACTCAGCTCATGGATTTGTCCTGATCTGCCTGCACTCAGCTCATGGATTTATCCTGATCTCCCTGCACTCAGCTCATGGATTTGTCCTGATCTGCCTGCACTCAGCTCATGGATTTGTCCTGATCTGCATGCACTCAGCTCATGGATTTGTCCTGATCTACCTGCACTCAGCTCATGGATTTATCCTGATCTGCCTGCACTCAGCTCATGGATTTGTCCTGATCTACCTGCACTCAGCTCATGGACTTATCCTGATCTACCTGCACTCAGCTCATGGATTTGTCCTGATCTACCTGCACTCAGCTCATGGATTTGTCCTGATCTACCTGCACTCAGCTCATGGATTTGTCCTGATCTGCCTGCACTCAGCTCATGGATTTGTCCTGATCTGCATGCACTCAGCTCATGGATTTGTCCTGATCTACCTGCACTCAGCTCATGGATTTGTCCTGATCTGCCTGCACTCAGCTCATGGATTTGTCCTGATCTGCATGCACTCAGCTCATGGATTTGTCCTGATCTACCTGCACTCAGCTCATGGATTTATCCTGATCTGCCTGCACTCAGCTCATGGATTTGTCCTGATCTGCATGCACTCAGCTCATGGATTTGTCCTGATCTGCATGCACTCAGCTCATGGATTTGTCCTGATCTACCTGCACTCAGCTCATGGATTTATCCTGATCTGCCTGCACTCAGCTCATGGATTTGTCCTGATCTACCTGCACTCAGCTCATGGATTTGTCCTGATCTGCCTGCACTCAGCTCATAAATTTATCCTGATCTACCTGCACTCAGCTCATGGATTTGTCCTGATCTACCTGCACTCAGCTCATGGATTTGTCCTGATCTGCCTGCACTCAGCTCATAAATTTATCCTGATCTACCTGCACTCAGCTCATGGATTTGTCCTGATCTACCTGCACTCAGCTCATGGATTTATCCTGATCTACCTGCACTCAGCTCATGGATATATCCTGATCTACCTGCACTCAGCTCATGGATTTATCCTGATCTACCTGCACTCAGCTCATGGATTTGTCCTGATCTGCCTGCACTCAGCTCATGGATTTATCCTGATCTACCTGCACTCAGCTCATGGATTTGTCCTGATCTACCTGCACTCAGCTCATGGATTTGTCCTGATCTGCCTGCACTCAGCTCATGGACTTATCCTGATCTACCTGCACTCAGCTCATGGATTTGTCCTGATCTGCCTGCACTCAGCACATGGACTTATCCTGATCTCCCTGCCCTGAGCTCATGGATTTGTCCTGATCTGCCTGCACTCAGCTCATGGATTTGTCCTGATCTGCATGCACTCAGCTCATGGATTTGTCCTGATCTGCATGCACTCAGCTCATGGACTTATCCTGATCTACCTGCACTCAGCTCATGGATTTGTCCTGATCTACCTGCACTCAGCTCATGGATTTGTCCTGATCTGCCTGCACTCAGCTCATGGATTTATCCTGATCTCCCTGCACTCAGCTCATGGATTTGTCCTGATCTGCCTGCACTCAGCTCATGGATTTGTCCTGATCTGCATGCACTCAGCTCATGGATTTGTCCTGATCTACCTGCACTCAGCTCATGGACTTATCCTGATCTACCTGCACTCAGCTCATGGATTTGTCCTGATCTACCTGCACTCAGCTCATGGATTTGTCCTGATCTGCCTGCACTCAGCTCATGGATTTATCCTGATCTCCCTGCACTCAGCTCATGGATTTGTCCTGATCTGCCTGCACTCAGCTCATGGATTTGTCCTGATCTGCATGCACTCAGCTCATGGATTTGTCCTGATCTACCTGCACTCAGCTCATGGATTTATCCTGATCTGCCTGCACTCAGCTCATGGATTTGTCCTGATCTGCCTGCACTCAGCTCATGGATTTATCCTGATCTACCTGCACTCAGCTCATGGATATATCCTGATCTACCTGCACTCAGCTCATGGATTTGTCCTGATCTGCCTGCACTCAGCTCATGGATTTATCCTGATCTACCTGCACTCAGCTCATGGATTTGTCCTGATCTACCTGCACTCAGCTCATGGATTTATCCTGATCTACCTGCACTCAGCTCATGGATTTGTCCTGATCTGCCTGCACTCAGCTCATGGATTTATCCTGATCTGCCTGCACTCAGCTCATGGATTTGTCCTGATCTGCCTGCACTCAGCTCATGGATTTGTCCTGATCTGCATGCACTCAGCTCATGGATTTGTCCTGATCTACCTGCACTCAGCTCATGGATTTATCCTGATCTACCTGCACTCAGCTCATGGATTTGTCCTGATCTACCTGCACTCAGCTCATGGATTTGTCCTGATCTGCCTGCACTCAGCTCATGGACTTATCCTGATCTACCTGCACTCAGCTCATGGATTTGTCCTGATCTGCCTGCACTCAGCTCATGGATTTCTCCTGATCTGCATGCACTCAGCTCATGGACGTATCCTGATCTACCTGCACTCAGCTCATGGATTTGTCCTGATCTACCTGCACTCAGCACATGGATTTGTCCTGATCTGCCTGCAGTCAGCTCATGGATTTGTCCTGATCTACCTGCACTCAGCTCATGGACCTATCCTGATCTACCTGCACTCAGCTCATGGATTTGTCCTGATCTACCTGCACTCAGCACATGGATTTGTCCTGATCTACCTGCACTCAGCTCATGGATTTGTCCTGATCTGCCTGCACTCAGCTCATGGACTTATCCTGATCTACCTGCACTCAGCTCATGGATTTGTCCTGATCTGCCTGCACTCAGCACATGGACTTATCCTGATCTCCCTGCCCTGAGCTCATGGATTTGTCCTGATCTGCCTGCACTCAGCTCATGGATTTGTCCTGATCTGCATGCACTCAGCTCATGGATTTGTCCTGATCTGCATGCACTCAGCTCATGGACTTATCCTGATCTACCTGCACTCAGCTCATGGATTTGTCCTGATCTACCTGCACTCAGCTCATGGATTTGTCCTGATCTGCCTGCACTCAGCTCATGGATTTATCCTGATCTCCCTGCACTCAGCTCATGGATTTGTCCTGATCTGCCTGCACTCAGCTCATGGATTTGTCCTGATCTGCATGCACTCAGCTCATGGATTTGTCCTGATCTACCTGCACTCAGCTCATGGACTTATCCTGATCTACCTGCACTCAGCTCATGGATTTGTCCTGATCTACCTGCACTCAGCTCATGGATTTGTCCTGATCTGCCTGCACTCAGCTCATGGATTTATCCTGATCTCCCTGCACTCAGCTCATGGATTTGTCCTGATCTGCCTGCACTCAGCTCATGGATTTGTCCTGATCTGCATGCACTCAGCTCATGGATTTGTCCTGATCTACCTGCACTCAGCTCATGGATTTATCCTGATCTGCCTGCACTCAGCTCATGGATTTGTCCTGATCTGCCTGCACTCAGCTCATGGATTTGTCCTGATCTGCATGCACTCAGCTCATGGATTTGTCCTGATCTGCATGCACTCAGCTCATGGATTTGTCCTGATCTACCTGCACTCAGCTCATGGATTTATCCTGATCTGCCTGCACTCAGCTCATGGATTTGTCCTGATCTACCTGCACTCAGCTCATGGATTTGTCCTGATCTGCCTGCACTCAGCTCATAAATTTATCCTGATCTACCTGCACTCAGCTCATGGATTTGTCCTGATCTACCTGCACTCAGCTCATGGATTTGTCCTGATCTGCCTGCACTCAGCTCATAAATTTATCCTGATCTACCTGCACTCAGCTCATGGATTTGTCCTGATCTACCTGCACTCAGCTCATGGATTTATCCTGATCTACCTGCACTCAGCTCATGGATATATCCTGATCTACCTGCACTCAGCTCATGGATTTATCCTGATCTACCTGCACTCAGCTCATGGATTTGTCCTGATCTGCCTGCACTCAGCTCATGGATTTATCCTGATCTACCTGCACTCAGCTCATGGATTTGTCCTGATCTACCTGCACTCAGCTCATGGATTTATCCTGATCTACCTGCACTCAGCTCATGGATTTGTCCTGATCTGCCTGCACTCAGCTCATGGATTTGTCCTGATCTGCATGCACTCAGCTCATGGATTTGTCCTGATCTACCTGCACTCAGCTCATGGATTTATCCTGATCTGCCTGCACTCAGCTCATGGATTTGTCCTGATCTGCCTGCACTCAGCTCATGGATTTGTCCTGATCTGCATGCACTCAGCTCATGGATTTGTCCTGATCTGCATGCACTCAGCTCATGGATTTGTCCTGATCTACCTGCACTCAGCTCATGGATTTATCCTGATCTGCCTGCACTCAGCTCATGGATTTGTCCTGATCTACCTGCACTCAGCTCATGGATTTGTCCTGATCTGCCTGCACTCAGCTCATAAATTTATCCTGATCTACCTGCACTCAGCTCATGGATTTGTCCTGATCTACCTGCACTCAGCTCATGGATTTGTCCTGATCTGCCTGCACTCAGCTCATAAATTTATCCTGATCTACCTGCACTCAGCTCATGGATTTGTCCTGATCTACCTGCACTCAGCTCATGGATTTATCCTGATCTACCTGCACTCAGCTCATGGATATATCCTGATCTACCTGCACTCAGCTCATGGATTTATCCTGATCTACCTGCACTCAGCTCATGGATTTGTCCTGATCTGCCTGCACTCAGCTCATGGATTTATCCTGATCTACCTGCACTCAGCTCATGGATTTGTCCTGATCTACCTGCACTCAGCTCATGGATTTATCCTGATCTACCTGCACTCAGCTCATGGATTTGTCCTGATCTGCCTGCACTCAGCTCATGGATTTATCCTGATCTGCCTGCACTCAGCTCATGGATTTGTCCTGATCTGCCTGCACTCAGCTCATGGATTTGTCCTGATCTGCATGCACTCAGCTCATGGATTTGTCCTGATCTACCTGCACTCAGCTCATGGATTTATCCTGATCTACCTGCACTCAGCCCATGGATTTGTCCTGATCTACCTGCACTCAGCTCATGGATTTGTCCTGATCTGCCTGCACTCAGCTCATGGACTTATCCTGATCTACCTGCACTCAGCTCATGGATTTGTCCTGATCTGCCTGCACTCAGCTCATGGATTTCTCCTGATCTGCATGCACTCAGCTCATGGACGTATCCTGATCTACCTGCACTCAGCTCATGGATTTGTCCTGATCTACCTGCACTCAGCACATGGATTTGTCCTGATCTGCCTGCAGTCAGCTCATGGATTTGTCCTGATCTACCTGCACTCAGCTCATGGACCTATCCTGATCTACCTGCACTCAGCTCATGGATTTGTCCTGATCTACCTGCACTCAGCACATGGATTTGTCCTGATCTACCTGCACTCAGCTCATGGATTTGTCCTGATCTGCCTGCACTCAGCTCATGGACTTATCCTGATCTACCTGCACTCAGCTCATGGATTTGTCCTGATCTGCCTGCACTCAGCACATGGACTTATCCTGATCTCCCTGCCCTGAGCTCATGGATTTGTCCTGATCTGCATGCACTCAGCTCATGGATTTGTCCTGATCTGCATGCACTCAGCTCATGGATTTGTCCTGATCTGCATGCACTCAGCTCATGGACTTATCCTGATCTACCTGCACTCAGCTCATGGATTTGTCCTGATCTACCTGCACTCAGCTCATGGATTTGTCCTGATCTGCCTGCACTCAGCTCATGGATTTATCCTGATCTCCCTGCACTCAGCTCATGGATTTGTCCTGATCTGCCTGCACTCAGCTCATGGATTTGTCCTGATCTGCATGCACTCAGCTCATGGATTTGTCCTGATCTACCTGCACTCAGCTCATGGACTTATCCTGATCTACCTGCACTCAGCTCATGGATTTGTCCTGATCTACCTGCACTCAGCTCATGGATTTGTCCTGATCTGCCTGCACTCAGCTCATGGATTTATCCTGATCTCCCTGCACTCAGCTCATGGATTTGTCCTGATCTGCCTGCACTCAGCTCATGGATTTGTCCTGATCTGCATGCACTCAGCTCATGGATTTGTCCTGATCTACCTGCACTCAGCTCATGGATTTATCCTGATCTGCCCGCACTCAGCTCATGGATTTGTCCTGATCTGCCTGCACTCAGCTCATGGATTTGTCCTGATCTGCATGCACTCAGCTCATGGATTTGTCCTGATCTGCATGCACTCAGCTCATGGATTTGTCCTGATCTACCTGCACTCAGCTCATGGATTTATCCTGATCTGCCTGCACTCAGCTCATGGATTTGTCCTGATCTACCTGCACTCAGCTCATGGATTTGTCCTGATCTGCCTGCACTCAGCTCATAAATTTATCCTGATCTACCTGCACTCAGCTCATGGATTTGTCCTGATCTACCTGCACTCAGCTCATGGATTTGTCCTGATCTGCCTGCACTCAGCTCATAAATTTATCCTGATCTACCTGCACTCAGCTCATGGATTTATCCTGATCTACCTGCACTCAGCTCATGGATATATCCTGATCTACCTGCACTCAGCTCATGGATTTATCCTGATCTACCTGCACTCAGCTCATGGATTTGTCCTGATCTGCCTGCACTCAGCTCATGGATTTATCCTGATCTACCTGCACTCAGCTCATGGATTTGTCCTGATCTACCTGCACTCAGCTCATGGATATATCCTGATCTACCTGCACTCAGCTCATGGATATATCCTGATCTACCTGCACTCAGCTCATGGATTTATCCTGATCTACCTGCACTCAGCTCATGGATTTCTCCTGATCTGCATGCACTCAGCTCATGGACGTATCCTGATCTACCTGCACTCAGCTCATGGATTTGTCCTGATCTGCATGCACTCAGCTCATGGATTTCTCCTGATCTGCATGCACTCAGCTCATGGACGTATCCTGATCTACCTGCACTCAGCTCATGGATTTGTCCTGATCTACCTGCACTCAGCTCATGGATTTATCCTGATCTACCTGCACTCAGCTCATGGATTTGTCCTGATCTACCTGCACTCAGCTCATGGATTTGTCCTGATCTGCCTGCACTCAGCTCATGGATTTCTCCTGATCTGCATGCACTCAGCTCATGGACGTATCCTGATCTACCTGCACTCAGCTCATGGATTTGTCCTGATCTACCTGCACTCAGCTCATGGATTTATCCTGATCTACCTGCACTCAGCTCATGGATTTGTCCTGATCTGCCTGCACTCAGCTCATGGATTTATCCTGATCTACCTGCACTCAGCTCATGGATTTATCCTGATCTACCTGCACTCAGCTCATGGATTTGTCCTGATCTGCCTGCACTCAGCTCATGGATTTATCCTGATCTACCTGCACTCAGCTCATGGATTTATCCTGATCGACCTGCACTCAGCTCATGGATTTATCCTGATCTACCTGCACTCAGCTCATGGATTTATCCTGATCTACCTGCACTCAGCTCATGGATTTGTCCTGATCTGCCTGCACTCAGCTCATGGATTTATCCTGATCGACCTGCACTCAGCTCATGGATTTATCCTGATCTACCTGCACTCAGCTCATGGATTTATCCTGATCTACCTGCACTCAGCTCATGGATTTGTCCTGATCTGCCTGCACTCAGCTCATGGATTTGTCCTGATCTACCTGCACTCAGCTCATGGATTTGTCCTGATCTGCCTGCACTCACCTCATGGACTTATCCTGATCTACCTGCACTCAGCTCATGGATTTGTCCTGATCTGCCTGCACTCAGCTCATGGATTTCTCCTGATCTGCATGCACTCAGCTCATGGACGTATCCTGATCTACGTGCACTCAGCACATGGATTTGTCCTGATCTACCTGCACTCAGCTCATGGATTTGTCCTGATCTGCCTGCACTCAGCTCATGGACTTATCCTGATCTACCTGCACTCAGCTCATGGACTTGTCCTGATCTACCTGCACTCAGCTCATGGATTTGTCCTGATCTGCCTGCACTCAGCTCATGGATTTATCCTGATCTCCCTGCACTCAGCTCATGGATTTGTCCTGATCTGCCTGCACTCAGCTCATGGATTTGTCCTGATCTGCATGCACTCAGCTCATGGATTTGTCCTGATCTACCTGCACTCAGCTCATGGATTTATCCTGATCTGCCCGCACTCAGCTCATGGATTTGTCCTGATCTGCCTGCACTCAGCTCATGGATTTGTCCTGATCTGCATGCACTCAGCTCATGGATTTGTCCTGATCTGCATGCACTCAGCTCATGGATTTGTCCTGATCTACCTGCACTCAGCTCATGGATTTATCCTGATCTGCCTGCACTCAGCTCATGGATTTGTCCTGATCTACCTGCACTCAGCTCATGGATTTGTCCTGATCTGCCTGCACTCAGCTCATAAATTTATCCTGATCTACCTGCACTCAGCTCATGGATTTGTCCTGATCTACCTGCACTCAGCTCATGGATTTGTCCTGATCTGCCTGCACTCAGCTCATAAATTTATCCTGATCTACCTGCACTCAGCTCATGGATTTGTCCTGATCTACCTGCACTCAGCTCATGGATTTATCCTGATCTACCTGCACTCAGCTCATGGATATATCCTGATCTACCTGCACTCAGCTCATGGATTTATCCTGATCTACCTGCACTCAGCTCATGGATTTGTCCTGATCTGCCTGCACTCAGCTCATGGATTTATCCTGATCTACCTGCACTCAGCTCATGGATTTGTCCTGATCTACCTGCACTCAGCTCATGGATTTATCCTGATCTACCTGCACTCAGCTCATGGATTTCTCCTGATCTGCATGCACTCAGCTCATGGACGTATCCTGATCTACCTGCACTCAGCTCATGGATTTGTCCTGATCTGCATGCACTCAGCTCATGGATTTCTCCTGATCTGCATGCACTCAGCTCATGGACGTATCCTGATCTACCTGCACTCAGCTCATGGATTTGTCCTGATCTACCTGCACTCAGCTCATGGATTTATCCTGATCTACCTGCACTCAGCTCATGGATTTATCCTGATCTACCTGCACTCAGCTCATGGATTTGTCCTGATCTGCCTGCACTCAGCTCATGGATTTCTCCTGATCTGCATGCACTCAGCTCATGGACGTATCCTGATCTACCTGCACTCAGCTCATGGATTTGTCCTGATCTACCTGCACTCAGCTCATGGATTTATCCTGATCTACCTGCACTCAGCTCATGGATTTGTCCTGATCTGCCTGCACTCAGCTCATGGATTTATCCTGATCTACCTGCACTCAGCTCATGGATTTATCCTGATCTACCTGCACTCAGCTCATGGATTTGTCCTGATCTGCCTGCACTCAGCTCATGGATTTATCCTGATCTACCTGCACTCAGCTCATGGATTTATCCTGATCGACCTGCACTCAGCTCATGGATTTATCCTGATCTACCTGCACTCAGCTCATGGATTTATCCTGATCTACCTGCACTCAGCTCATGGATTTGTCCTGATCTGCCTGCACTCAGCTCATGGATTTATCCTGATCGACCTGCACTCAGCTCATGGATTTATCCTGATCTACCTGCACTCAGCTCATGGATTTATCCTGATCTACCTGCACTCAGCTCATGGATTTGTCCTGATCTGCCTGCACTCAGCTCATGGATTTGTCCTGATCTACCTGCACTCAGCTCATGGATTTGTCCTGATCTGCCTGCACTCACCTCATGGACTTATCCTGATCTACCTGCACTCAGCTCATGGATTTGTCCTGATCTGCCTGCACTCAGCTCATGGATTTCTCCTGATCTGCATGCACTCAGCTCATGGACGTATCCTGATCTACGTGCACTCAGCACATGGATTTGTCCTGATCTACCTGCACTCAGCTCATGGATTTGTCCTGATCTGCCTGCACTCAGCTCATGGACTTATCCTGATCTACCTGCACTCAGCTCATGGACTTGTCCTGATCTACCTGCACTCAGCTCATGGATTTGTCCTGATCTGCCTGCACTCAGCTCATGGATTTATCCTGATCTCCCTGCACTCAGCTCATGGATTTGTCCTGATCTGCCTGCACTCAGCTCATGGATTTGTCCTGATCTGCATGCACTCAGCTCATGGATTTGTCCTGATCTACCTGCACTCAGCTCATGGATTTATCCTGATCTGCCTGCACTCAGCTCATGGATTTGTCCTGATCTGCCTGCACTCAGCTCATGGATTTATCCTGATCTGCCTGCACTCAGCTCATGGATTTGTCCTGATCTGCCTGCACTCAGCTCATGGATTTATCCTGATCTGCCTGCACTCAGCTCATGGATTTATCCTGATCTGCATGCACTCAGCTCATGGATTTGTCCTGATCTGCCTGCACTCAGCTCATGGATTTGTCCTGATCTGCCTGCACTCAGCTCATGGATTTATCCTGATCTACCTGCACTCAGCTCATGGATTTGTCCTGATCTACCTGCACTCAGCTCATGGATTTGTCCTGATCTGCCTGCACTCAGCTCATGGATTTATCCTGATCTACCTGCACTCAGCTCATGGATTTGTCCTGATCTACCTGCACTCAGCTCATGGATTTGTCCTGATCTACCTGCACTCAGCTCATGGATTTGTCCTGATCTACCTGCACTCAGCTCATGGATTTATCCTGATCTGCATGCACTCAGCTCATGGATTTGTCCTGATGTGCCTGCACTCAGCTCATGGATTTATCCTGATCTACCTGCACTCAGCTCATGGACTTGTCCTGATCTGCCTGCACTCAGCTCATGGATTTGTCCTGATCTGCCTGCACTCAGCTCATGGATTTGTCCTGATCTGCATGCACTCAGCTCATGGATTTGTCCTGATCTACCTGCACTCAGCTCATGGATTTATCCTGATCTACCTGCACTCAGCTAATGGATTTGTCCTGATCTACCTGCACTCAGCTCATGGATTTGTCCTGATCTGCCTGCACTCAGCTCATGGACTTATCCTGATCTACCTGCACTCAGCTCATGGATTTGTCCTGATCTGCCTGCACTCAGCTCATGGATTTCTCCTGATCTGCATGCACTCAGCTCATGGACGTATCCTGATCTACCTGCACTCAGCTCATGGATTTGTCCTGATCTACCTGCACTCAGCACATGGATTTGTCCTGATCTGCCTGCAGTCAGCTCATGGATTTGTCCTGATCTACCTGCACTCAGCTCATGGATTTGTCCTGATCTGCCTGCACTCAGCTCATGGACCTATCCTGATCTACCTGCACTCAGCTCATGGATTTGTCCTGATCTACCTGCACTCAGCACATGGATTTGTCCTGATCTACCTGCACTCAGCTCATGGATTTGTCCTGATCTGCCTGCACTCAGCTCATGGACTTATCCTGATCTACCTGCACTCAGCTCATGGATTTGTCCTGATCTACCTGCACTCAGCTCATGGATTTGTCCTGATCTGCCTGCACTCAGCTCATGGATTTGTCCTGATCTGCATGCACTCAGCTCATGGATTTGTCCTGATCTGCATGCACTCAGCTCATGGACTTATCCTGATCTACCTGCACTCAGCTCATGGATTTGTCCTGATCTACCTGCACTCAGCTCATGGATTTATCCTGATCTACCTGCACTCAGCTCATGGATTTGTCCTGATCTGCCTGCACTCAGCCCATGGACCTATCCTGATCTACCTGCACTCAGCTCATGGATTTGTCCTGATCTACCTGCACTCAGCTCATGGATTTGTCCTGATCTACCTGCACTCAGCTCATGGATTTGTCCTGATCTGCCTGCACTCAGCTCATGGATTTATCCTGATCTCCCTGCACTCAGCTCATGGATTTGTCCTGATCTACCTGCACTCAGCTCATGGATTTATCCTGATCTGCATGCACTCAGCTCATGGATTTGTCCTGATGTGCCTGCACTCAGCTCATGGATTTATCCTGATCTACCTGCACTCAGCTCATGGACTTGTCCTGATCTGCCTGCACTCAGCTCATGGATTTATCCTGATCTGCCTGCACTCAGCTCATGGATTTGTCCTGATCTGCCTGCACTCAGCTCATGGATTTGTCCTGATCTGCATGCACTCAGCTCATGGATTTGTCCTGATCTACCTGCACTCAGCTCATGGATTTATCCTGATCTACCTGCACTCAGCTAATGGATTTGTCCTGATCTACCTGCACTCAGCTCATGGATTTGTCCTGATCTGCCTGCACTCAGCTCATGGACTTATCCTGATCTACCTGCACTCAGCTCATGGATTTGTCCTGATCTGCCTGCACTCAGCTCATGGATTTCTCCTGATCTGCATGCACTCAGCTCATGGACGTATCCTGATCTACCTGCACTCAGCTCATGGATTTGTCCTGATCTACCTGCACTCAGCACATGGATTTGTCCTGATCTGCCTGCAGTCAGCTCATGGATTTGTCCTGATCTACCTGCACTCAGCTCATGGATTTGTCCTGATCTGCCTGCACTCAGCTCATGGACCTATCCTGATCTACCTGCACTCAGCTCATGGATTTGTCCTGATCTACCTGCACTCAGCACATGGATTTGTCCTGATCTACCTGCACTCAGCTCATGGATTTGTCCTGATCTGCCTGCACTCAGCTCATGGACTTATCCTGATCTACCTGCACTCAGCTCATGGATTTGTCCTGATCTACCTGCACTCAGCTCATGGATTTGTCCTGATCTGCCTGCACTCAGCTCATGGATTTGTCCTGATCTGCATGCACTCAGCTCATGGATTTGTCCTGATCTGCATGCACTCAGCTCATGGACTTATCCTGATCTACCTGCACTCAGCTCATGGATTTGTCCTGATCTACCTGCACTCAGCTCATGGATTTATCCTGATCTACCTGCACTCAGCTCATGGATTTGTCCTGATCTGCCTGCACTCAGCCCATGGACCTATCCTGATCTACCTGCACTCAGCTCATGGATTTGTCCTGATCTACCTGCACTCAGCTCATGGATTTGTCCTGATCTACCTGCACTCAGCTCATGGATTTGTCCTGATCTGCCTGCACTCAGCTCATGGATTTATCCTGATCTCCCTGCACTCAGCTCATGGATTTGTCCTGATCTACCTGCACTCAGCTCATGGATTTATCCTGATCTGCATGCACTCAGCTCATGGATTTGTCCTGATGTGCCTGCACTCAGCTCATGGATTTATCCTGATCTACCTGCACTCAGCTCATGGACTTGTCCTGATCTGCCTGCACTCAGCTCATGGATTTATCCTGATCTGCCTGCACTCAGCTCATGGATTTGTCCTGATCTGCCTGCACTCAGCTCATGGATTTGTCCTGATCTGCATGCACTCAGCTCATGGATTTGTCCTGATCTACCTGCACTCAGCTCATGGATTTATCCTGATCTACCTGCACTCAGCTAATGGATTTGTCCTGATCTACCTGCACTCAGCTCATGGATTTGTCCTGATCTGCCTGCACTCAGCTCATGGACTTATCCTGATCTACCTGCACTCAGCTCATGGATTTGTCCTGATCTGCCTGCACTCAGCTCATGGATTTCTCCTGATCTGCATGCACTCAGCTCATGGACGTATCCTGATCTACCTGCACTCAGCTCATGGATTTGTCCTGATCTACCTGCACTCAGCACATGGATTTGTCCTGATCTGCCTGCAGTCAGCTCATGGATTTGTCCTGATCTACCTGCACTCAGCTCATGGATTTGTCCTGATCTGCCTGCACTCAGCTCATGGACCTATCCTGATCTACCTGCACTCAGCTCATGGATTTGTCCTGATCTACCTGCACTCAGCACATGGATTTGTCCTGATCTACCTGCACTCAGCTCATGGATTTGTCCTGATCTGCCTGCACTCAGCTCATGGACTTATCCTGATCTACCTGCACTCAGCTCATGGATTTGTCCTGATCTACCTGCACTCAGCTCATGGATTTGTCCTGATCTGCCTGCACTCAGCTCATGGATTTGTCCTGATCTGCATGCACTCAGCTCATGGATTTGTCCTGATCTGCATGCACTCAGCTCATGGACTTATCCTGATCTACCTGCACTCAGCTCATGGATTTGTCCTGATCTACCTGCACTCAGCTCATGGATTTATCCTGATCTACCTGCACTCAGCTCATGGATTTGTCCTGATCTGCCTGCACTCAGCCCATGGACCTATCCTGATCTACCTGCACTCAGCTCATGGATTTGTCCTGATCTACCTGCACTCAGCTCATGGATTTGTCCTGATCTACCTGCACTCAGCTCATGGATTTGTCCTGATCTGCCTGCACTCAGCTCATGGATTTATCCTGATCTCCCTGCACTCAGCTCATGGATTTGTCCTGATCTGCCTGCACTCAGCTCATGGATTTGTCCTGATCTGCATGCACTCAGCTCATGGATTTATCCTCATCTGCCTGCACTCAGGTCATGGATTTGTCCTGATCTACCTGCACTCAGCTCATGGATTTATCCTGATCTGCCTGCACTCAGCTCATGGATTTGTCCTGATCTGCCTGCACTCAGCTCATGGATTTGTCCTGATCTGCATGCACTCAGCTCATGGATTTGTCCTGATCTGCATGCACTCAGCTCATGGATTTGTCCTGATCTACCTGCACTCAGCTCATGGATTTATCCTGATCTGCCTGCACTCAGCTCATGGATTTATCCTGATCTACCTGCACTCAGCTCATGGATTTGTCCTGATCTACCTGCACTCAGCTCATGGATTTGTCCTGAGCTGCCTGCACTCAGCTCATGGATTTATCCTGATCTACCTGCACTCAGCTCATGGATTTGTCCTGATCTGCATGCACTCAGCTCATGGATTTGTCCTGATCTACCTGCACTCAGCTCATGGATTTGTCCTGATCTGCCTGCACTCAGGTCATGGATTTGTCCTGATCTGCATGCACTCAGCTCATGGACTTATCCTGATCTACCTGCACTCAGCTCATGGATTTGTCCTGATCTACCTGCACTCAGCTCATGGATTTGTCCTGATCTGCCTGCACTCAGCTCATGGATTTGTCCTGATCTGCATGCACTCAGCTCATGGATTTGTCCTGATCTACCTGCACTCAGCTCATGGATTTATCCTGATCTGCCTGCACTCAGCTCATGGATTTGTCCTGATCTGCCTGCACTCAGCTCATGGACTTATCCTGATCTACCTGCACTCAGCTCATGGATTTGTCCTGATCTGCCTGCACTCAGCTCATGGATTTCTCCTGATCTGCATGCACTCAGCTCATGGACGTATCCTGATCTACCTGCACTCAGGTCATGGATTTGTCCTGATCTACCTGCACTCAGCACATGGATTTGTCCTGATCTACCTGCACTCAGCTCATGGATTTGTCCTGATCTGCCTGCACTCAGCTCATGGACTTATCCTGATCTACCTGCACTCAGCTCATGGATTTGTCCTGATCTACCTGCACTCAGCTCATGGATTTGTCCTGATCTGCCTGCACTCAGCTCATGGATTTATCCTGATGTCCCTGCACTCAGCTCATGGATTTGTCCTGATCTGCCTGCACTCAGCTCATGGATTTGTCCTGATCTGCATGCACTCAGCTCATGGATTTGTCCTGATCTACCTGCACTCAGCTCATGGATTTATCCTGATCTACCTGCACTCAGCTCATGGATTTGTCCTGATCTGCCTGCACTCAGCTCATGGATTTGTCCTGATCTGCATGCACTCAGCTCATGGATTTGTCCTGATCTACCTGCACTCAGCTCATGGATTTATCCTGATCTGCCTGCACTCAGCTCATGGATTTATCCTGATCTACCTGCACTCAGCTCATGGATTTGTCCTGATCTACCTGCACTCAGCTCATGGATTTGTCCTGATCTGCCTGCACTCAGCTCATGGATTTATCCTGATCTACCTGCACTCAGCTCATGGATTTGTCCTGATCTACCTGCACTCAGCTCATGGATTTGTCCTGATCTACCTGCACTCAGCTCATGGATTTGTCCTGATCTACCTGCACTCAGCTCATGGATTTGTCCTGATCTGCATGCACTCAGCTCATGGATTTGTCCTGATGTGCCTGCACTCAGCTCATGGATTTATCCTGATCTACCTGCACTCAGCTCATGGATTTGTCCTGATCTGCCTGCACTCAGCTCATGGATTTATCCTGATCTGCCTGCACTCAGCTCATGGATTTGTCCTGATCTGCATGCACTCAGCTCATGGATTTGTCCTGATCTGCCTGCACTCAGCTCATGGATTTATCCTGATCTACCTGCACTCAGCTCATGGATTTGTCCTGATCTGCCTGCACTCAGCTCATGGATTTCTCCTGATCTGCATGCACTCAGCTCATGGACGTATCCTGATCTACCTGCACTCAGCTCATGGATTTGTCCTGATCTACCTGCACTCAGCACATGGATTTGTCCTGATCTACCTGCACTCAGCTCATGGATTTGTCCTGATCTGCCTGCACTCAGCTCATGGACTTATCCTGATCTACCTGCACTCAGCTCATGGATTTGTCCTGATCTACCTGCACTCAGCTCATGGATTTGTCCTGATCTGCCTGCACTCAGCTCATGGATTTATCCTGATGTCCCTGCACTCAGCTCATGGATTTGTCCTGATCTGCCTGCACTCAGCTCATGGATTTGTCCTGATCTGCATGCACTCAGCTCATGGATTTGTCCTGATCTACCTGCACTCAGCTCATGGATTTATCCTGATCTACCTGCACTCAGCTCATGGATTTGTCCTGATCTGCCTGCACTCAGCTCATGGATTTGTCCTGATCTGCATGCACTCAGCTCATGGATTTGTCCTGATCTACCTGCACTCAGCTCATGGATTTATCCTGATCTGCCTGCACTCAGCTCATGGATTTATCCTGATCTACCTGCACTCAGCTCATGGATTTGTCCTGATCTACCTGCACTCAGCTCATGGATTTGTCCTGATCTGCCTGCACTCAGCTCATGGATTTATCCTGATCTACCTGCACTCAGCTCATGGATTTGTCCTGATCTACCTGCACTCAGCTCATGGATTTGTCCTGATCTACCTGCACTCAGCTCATGGATTTGTCCTGATCTACCTGCACTCAGCTCATGGATTTGTCCTGATCTGCATGCACTCAGCTCATGGATTTGTCCTGATGTGCCTGCACTCAGCTCATGGATTTATCCTGATCTACCTGCACTCAGCTCATGGATTTGTCCTGATCTGCCTGCACTCAGCTCATGGATTTATCCTGATCTGCCTGCACTCAGCTCATGGATTTGTCCTGATCTGCATGCACTCAGCTCATGGATTTGTCCTGATCTGCCTGCACTCAGCTCATGGATTTATCCTGATCTACCTGCACTCAGCTCATGGATTTGTCCTGATCTGCCTGCACTCAGCTCATGGATTTATCCTGATCTGCCTGCACTCAGCTCATGGATTTGTCCTGATCTGCCTGCACTCAGCTCATGGATTTGTCCTGATCTGCATGCACTCAGCTCATGGATTTGTCCTGATCTACCTGCACTCAGCTCATGGATTTATCCTGATCTGCCTGCACTCAGCTCATGGATTTATCCTGATCTACCTGCAGTCAGCTCATGGATTTGTCCTGATCTGCCTGCACTCAGCTCATGGATTTCTCCTGATCTGCATGCACTCAGCTCATGGACGTATCCTGATCTACCTGCACTCAGCTCATGGATTTGTCCTGATCTACCTGCACTCAGCACATGGATTTGTCCTGATCTACCTGCACTCAGCTCATGGATTTGTCCTGATCTGCCTGCACTCAGCTCATGGACTTATCCTGATCTACCTGCACTCAGCTAATGGATTTGTCCTGATCTACCTGCACTCAGCTCATGGATTTATCCTGATCTACCTGCACTCAGCTAATGGATTTGTCCTGATCTACCTGCACTCAGCTCATGGATTTGTCCTGATCTGCCTGCACTCAGCTCATGGACTTATCCTGATCTACCTGCACTCAGCTCATGGATTTGTCCTGATCTGCCTGCACTCAGCTCATGGATTTCTCCTGATCTGCATGCACTCAGCTCATGGACGTATCCTGATCTACCTGCACTCAGCTCATGGATTTGTCCTGATCTACCTGCACTCAGCACATGGATTTGTCCTGATCTGCCTGCAGTCAGCTCATGGATTTGTCCTGATCTACCTGCACTCAGCTCATGGATTTGTCCTGATCTGCCTGCACTCAGCTCATGGACCTATCCTGATCTACCTGCACTCAGCTCATGGATTTGTCCTGATCTACCTGCACTCAGCACATGGATTTGTCCTGATCTACCTGCACTCAGCTCATGGATTTGTCCTGATCTGCCTGCACTCAGCTCATGGACTTATCCTGATCTACCTGCACTCAGCTCATGGATTTGTCCTGATCTACCTGCACTCAGCTCATGGATTTGTCCTGATCTGCCTGCACTCAGCTCATGGATTTGTCCTGATCTGCATGCACTCAGCTCATGGATTTGTCCTGATCTGCATGCACTCAGCTCATGGACTTATCCTGATCTACCTGCACTCAGCTCATGGATTTGTCCTGATCTACCTGCACTCAGCTCATGGATTTATCCTGATCTACCTGCACTCAGCTCATGGATTTGTCCTGATCTGCCTGCACTCAGCCCATGGACCTATCCTGATCTACCTGCACTCAGCTCATGGATTTGTCCTGATCTACCTGCACTCAGCTCATGGATTTGTCCTGATCTACCTGCACTCAGCTCATGGATTTGTCCTGATCTGCCTGCACTCAGCTCATGGATTTATCCTGATCTCCCTGCACTCAGCTCATGGATTTGTCCTGATCTGCCTGCACTCAGCTCATGGATTTGTCCTGATCTGCATGCACTCAGCTCATGGATTTATCCTCATCTGCCTGCACTCAGCTCATGGATTTGTCCTGATCTACCTGCACTCAGCTCATGGATTTATCCTGATCTGCCTGCACTCAGCTCATGGATTTGTCCTGATCTGCCTGCACTCAGCTCATGGATTTGTCCTGATCTGCATGCACTCAGCTCATGGATTTGTCCTGATCTGCATGCACTCAGCTCATGGATTTGTCCTGATCTACCTGCACTCAGCTCATGGATTTATCCTGATCTGCCTGCACTCAGCTCATGGATTTATCCTGATCTACCTGCACTCAGCTCATGGATTTGTCCTGATCTACCTGCACTCAGCTCATGGATTTGTCCTGATCTGCCTGCACTCAGCTCATGGATTTATCCTGATCTACCTGCACTCAGCTCATGGATTTATCCTGATCTGCCTGCACTCAGCTCATGGATTTGTCCTGATCTGCATGCACTCAGCTCATGGACTTATCCTGATCTACCTGCACTCAGCTCATGGACTTGTCCTGATCTACCTGCACTCAGCTCATGGATTTGTCCTGATCTGCCTGCACTCAGCTCATGGATTTGTCCTGATCTGCATGCACTCAGCTCATGGATTTGTCCTGATCTACCTGCACTCAGCTCATGGATTTATCCTGATCTGCCTGCACTCAGCTCATGGATTTGTCCTGATCTGCCTGCACTCAGCTCATGGACTTATCCTGATCTACCTGCACTCAGCTCATGGATTTGTCCTGATCTGCCTGCACTCAGCTCATGGATTTCTCCTGATCTGCATGCACTCAGCTCATGGACGTATCCTGATCTACCTGCACTCAGCTCATGGATTTGTCCTGATCTACCTGCACTCAGCACATGGATTTGTCCTGATCTACCTGCACTCAGCTCATGGATTTGTCCTGATCTGCCTGCACTCAGCTCATGGACTTATCCTGATCTACCTGCACTCAGCTCATGGATTTGTCCTGATCTACCTGCACTCAGCTCATGGATTTGTCCTGATCTGCCTGCACTCAGCTCATGGATTTATCCTGATCTCCCTGCACTCAGCTCATGGATTTGTCCTGATCTGCCTGCACTCAGCTCATGGATTTGTCCTGATCTGCATGCACTCAGCTCATGGATTTGTCCTGATCTACCTGCACTCAGCTCATGGATTTATCCTGATCTACCTGCACTCAGCTCATGGATTTGTCCTGATCTGCCTGCACTCAGCTCATGGATTTGTCCTGATCTGCATGCACTCAGCTCATGGATTTGTCCTGATCTACCTGCACTCAGCTCATGGATTTATCCTGATCTGCCTGCACTCAGCTCATGGATTTATCCTGATCTACCTGCACTCAGCTCATGGATTTGTCCTGATCTACCTGCACTCAGCTCATGGATTTGTCCTGATCTGCCTGCACTCAGCTCATGGATTTATCCTGATCTACCTGCACTCAGCTCATGGATTTGTCCTGATCTACCTGCACTCAGCTCATGGATTTGTCCTGATCTACCTGCACTCAGCTCATGGATTTGTCCTGATCTACCTGCACTCAGCTCATGGATTTGTCCTGATCTGCATGCACTCAGCTCATGGATTTGTCCTGATGTGCCTGCACTCAGCTCATGGATTTATCCTGATCTACCTGCACTCAGCTCATGGATTTGTCCTGATCTGCCTGCACTCAGCTCATGGATTTATCCTGATCTGCCTGCACTCAGCTCATGGATTTGTCCTGATCTGCATGCACTCAGCTCATGGATTTGTCCTGATCTGCCTGCACTCAGCTCATGGATTTATCCTGATCTACCTGCACTCAGCTCATGGATTTGTCCTGATCTGCCTGCACTCAGCTCATGGATTTATCCTGATCTGCCTGCACTCAGCTCATGGATTTGTCCTGATCTGCCTGCACTCAGCTCATGGATTTGTCCTGATCTGCATGCACTCAGCTCATGGATTTATCCTGATCTGCCTGCACTCAGCTCATGGATTTGTCCTGATCTGCCTGCACTCAGCTCATGGATTTGTCCTGATCTGCCTGCACTCAGCTCATGGATTTGTCCTGATCTACCTGCACTCAGCTCATGGATTTATCCTGATCTGCCTGCACTCAGCTCATGGATTTATCCTGATCTACCTGCACTCAGCTCATGGATTTGTCCTGATCTGCCTGCACTCAGCTCATGGATTTCTCCTGATCTGCATGCACTCAGCTCATGGACGTATCCTGATCTACCTGCACTCAGCTCATGGATTTGTCCTGATCTACCTGCACTCAGCACATGGATTTGTCCTGATCTACCTGCACTCAGCTCATGGATTTGTCCTGATCTGCCTGCACTCAGCTCATGGACTTATCCTGATCTACCTGCACTCAGCTAATGGATTTGTCCTGATCTACCTGCACTCAGCTCATGGATTTATCCTGATCTACCTGCACTCAGCTAATGGATTTGTCCTGATCTACCTGCACTCAGCTCATGGATTTGTCCTGATCTGCCTGCACTCAGCTCATGGACTTATCCTGATCTACCTGCACTCAGCTCATGGATTTGTCCTGATCTGCCTGCACTCAGCTCATGGATTTCTCCTGATCTGCATGCACTCAGCTCATGGACGTATCCTGATCTACCTGCACTCAGCTCATGGATTTGTCCTGATCTACCTGCACTCAGCACATGGATTTGTCCTGATCTGCCTGCAGTCAGCTCATGGATTTGTCCTGATCTACCTGCACTCAGCTCATGGATTTGTCCTGATCTGCCTGCACTCAGCTCATGGACCTATCCTGATCTACCTGCACTCAGCTCATGGATTTGTCCTGATCTACCTGCACTCAGCACATGGATTTGTCCTGATCTACCTGCACTCAGCTCATGGATTTGTCCTGATCTGCCTGCACTCAGCTCATGGACTTATCCTGATCTACCTGCACTCAGCTCATGGATTTGTCCTGATCTACCTGCACTCAGCTCATGGATTTGTCCTGATCTGCCTGCACTCAGCTCATGGATTTGTCCTGATCTGCATGCACTCAGCTCATGGATTTGTCCTGATCTGCATGCACTCAGCTCATGGACTTATCCTGATCTACCTGCACTCAGCTCATGGATTTGTCCTGATCTACCTGCACTCAGCTCATGGATTTATCCTGATCTACCTGCACTCAGCTCATGGATTTGTCCTGATCTGCCTGCACTCAGCCCATGGACCTATCCTGATCTACCTGCACTCAGCTCATGGATTTGTCCTGATCTACCTGCACTCAGCTCATGGATTTGTCCTGATCTACCTGCACTCAGCTCATGGATTTGTCCTGATCTGCCTGCACTCAGCTCATGGATTTATCCTGATCTCCCTGCACTCAGCTCATGGATTTGTCCTGATCTGCCTGCACTCAGCTCATGGATTTGTCCTGATCTGCATGCACTCAGCTCATGGATTTATCCTCATCTGCCTGCACTCAGCTCATGGATTTGTCCTGATCTACCTGCACTCAGCTCATGGATTTATCCTGATCTGCCTGCACTCAGCTCATGGATTTGTCCTGATCTGCCTGCACTCAGCTCATGGATTTGTCCTGATCTGCATGCACTCAGCTCATGGATTTGTCCTGATCTGCATGCACTCAGCTCATGGATTTGTCCTGATCTACCTGCACTCAGCTCATGGATTTATCCTGATCTGCCTGCACTCAGCTCATGGATTTATCCTGATCTACCTGCACTCAGCTCATGGATTTGTCCTGATCTACCTGCACTCAGCTCATGGATTTGTCCTGATCTGCCTGCACTCAGCTCATGGATTTATCCTGATCTACCTGCACTCAGCTCATGGATTTATCCTGATCTGCCTGCACTCAGCTCATGGATTTGTCCTGATCTGCATGCACTCAGCTCATGGACTTATCCTGATCTACCTGCACTCAGCTCATGGATTTGTCCTGATCTACCTGCACTCAGCTCATGGATTTGTCCTGATCTGCCTGCACTCAGCTCATGGATTTGTCCTGATCTGCATGCACTCAGCTCATGGATTTGTCCTGATCTACCTGCACTCAGCTCATGGATTTATCCTGATCTGCCTGCACTCAGCTCATGGATTTGTCCTGATCTGCATGCACTCAGCTCATGGATTTGTCCTGATCTGCCTGCACTCAGCTCATGGATTTATCCTGATCTACCTGCACTCAGCTCATGGATTTGTCCTGATCTGCCTGCACTCAGCTCATGGACTTATCCTGATCTACCTGCACTCAGCTCATGGATTTGTCCTGATCTGCCTGCACTCAGCTCATGGATTTCTCCTGATCTGCATGCACTCAGCTCATGGACGTATCCTGATCTACCTGCACTCAGCTCATGGATTTGTCCTGATCTACCTGCACTCAGCACATGGATTTGTCCTGATCTACCTGCACTCAGCTCATGGATTTGTCCTGATCTGCCTGCACTCAGCTCATGGACTTATCCTGATCTACCTGCACTCAGCTCATGGATTTGTCCTGATCTACCTGCACTCAGCTCATGGATTTGTCCTGATCTGCCTGCACTCAGCTCATGGATTTATCCTGATCTCCCTGCACTCAGCTCATGGATTTGTCCTGATCTGCCTGCACTCAGCTCATGGATTTGTCCTGATCTGCATGCACTCAGCTCATGGATTTGTCCTGATCTACCTGCACTCAGCTCATGGATTTATCCTGATCTACCTGCACTCAGCTCATGGATTTGTCCTGATCTGCCTGCACTCAGCTCATGGATTTGTCCTGATCTACCTGCACTCAGCTCATGGATTTATCCTGATCTGCCTGCACTCAGCTCATGGATTTATCCTGATCTACCTGCACTCAGCTCATGGATTTGTCCTGATCTACCTGCACTCAGCTCATGGATTTGTCCTGATCTGCATGCACTCAGCTCATGGATTTGTCCTGATCTACCTGCACTCAGCTCATGGATTTATCCTGATCTACCTGCACTCAGCTCATGGATTTGTCCTGATCTGCCTGCACTCAGCTCATGGATTTGTCCTGATCTACCTGCACTCAGCTCATGGATTTATCCTGATCTGCCTGCACTCAGCTCATGGATTTATCCTGATCTACCTGCACTCAGCTCATGGATTTGTCCTGATCTACCTGCACTCAGCTCATGGATTTATCCTGATCTACCTGCACTCAGCTCATGGATTTATCCTGATCTACCTGCACTCAGCTCATGGATTTGTCCTGATCTGCATGCACTCAGCTCATGGATTTGTCCTGATCTACCTGCACTCAGCTCATGGATTTATCCTGATCTGCCTGCACTCAGCTCATGGATTTATCCTGATCTACCTGCACTCAGCTCATGGATTTGTCCTGATCTACCTGCACTCAGCTCATGGATTTGTCCTGATCTGCCTGCACTCAGCTCATGGATTTATCCTGATCTACCTGCACTCAGCTCATGGATTTGTCCTGATCTACCTGCACTCAGCTCATGGATTTGTCCTGATCTACCTGCACTCAGCTCATGGATTTGTCCTGATCTACCTGCACTCAGCTCATGGATTTGTCCTGATCTGCATGCACTCAGCTCATGGATTTGTCCTGATGTGCCTGCACTCAGCTCATGGATTTATCCTGATCTACCTGCACTCAGCTCATGGATTTGTCCTGATCTGCCTGCACTCAGCTCATGGATTTATCCTGATCTGCCTGCACTCAGCTCATGGATTTGTCCTGATCTGCATGCACTCAGCTCATGGATTTGTCCTGATCTGCCTGCACTCAGCTCATGGATTTATCCTGATCTGCATGCACTCAGCTCATGGATTTGTCCTGATCTGCCTGCACTCAGCTCATGGACTTATCCTGATCTACCTGCACTCAGCTCATGGATTTGTCCTGATCTACCTGCACTCAGCTCATGGATTTGTCCTGATCTGCATGCACTCAGCTCATGGATTTGTCCTGATCTGCCTGCACTCAGCTCATGCATTTATCCTGATCTACCTGCACTCAGCTCATGGATTTGTCCTGATCTGCCTGCACTCAGCTCATGGATTTGTCCTGATCTGCATGCACTCAGCTCATGGATTTGTCCTGATCTACCTGCACTCAGCTCATGGATTTATCCTGATCTGCCTGCACTCAGCTCATGGATTTGTCCTGATCTGCCTGCACTCAGCTCATGGACTTATCCTGATCTACCTGCACTCAGCTCATGGATTTGTCCTGATCTACCTGCACTCAGCTCATGGATTTGTCCTGATCTGCCTGCACTCAGCTCATGGATTTATCCTGATCTCCCTGCACTCAGCTCATGGATTTGTCCTGATCTGCCTGCACTCAGCTCATGGATTTATCCTGATCTGCCTGCACTCAGCTCATGGATTTGTCCTGATCTGCATGCACTCAGCTCATGGATTTGTCCTGATCTGCCTGCACTCAGCTCATGGATTTGTCCTGATCTGCCTGCACTCAGCTCATGGATTTCTCCTGATCTGCATGCACTCAGCTCATGGACGTATCCTGATCTACCTGCACTCAGCTCATGGATTTGTCCTGATCTACCTGCACTCAGCACATGGATTTGTCCTGATCTACCTGCACTCAGCTCATGGATTTGTCCTGATCTGCCTGCACTCAGCTCATGGACTTATCCTGATCTACCTGCACTCAGCTCATGGATTTGTCCTGATCTACCTGCACTCAGCTCATGGATTTGTCCTGATCTGCCTGCACTCAGCTCATGGATTTATCCTGATCTCCCTGCACTCAGCTCATGGATTTGTCCTGATCTGCCTGCACTCAGCTCATGGATTTATCCTGATCTGCCTGCACTCAGCTCATGGATTTGTCCTGATCTGCATGCACTCAGCTCATGGATTTGTCCTGATCTGCCTGCACTCAGCTCATGGATTTATCCTGATCTACCTGCACTCAGCTCATGGATTTGTCCTGATCTGCCTGCACTCAGCTCATGGATTTATCCTGATCTGCCTGCACTCAGCTCATGGATTTGTCCTGATCTGCCTGCACTCAGCTCATGGATTTGTCCTGATCTGCATGCACTCAGCTCATGGATTTGTCCTGATCTACCTGCACTCAGCTCATGGATTTATCCTGATCTGCCTGCACTCAGCTCATGGATTTATCCTGATCTACCTGCACTCAGCTCATGGATTTGTCCTGATCTGCCTGCACTCAGCTCATGGATTTCTCCTGATCTGCATGCACTCAGCTCATGGACTTATCCTGATCTACCTGCACTCAGCTCATGGATTTGTCCTGATCTACCTGCACTCAGCTCATGGATTTGTCCTGATCTGCCTGCACTCAGCTCATGGATTTGTCCTGATCTGCCTGCACTCAGCTCATGGATTTGTCCTGATCTGCATGCACTCAGCTCATGGATTTGTCCTGATCTGCATGCACTCAGCTCATGGACTTATCCTGATCTACCTGCACTCAGCTCATGGATTTGTCCTGATCTACCTGCACTCAGCTCATGGATTTGTCCTGATCTGCCTGCACTCAGCTCATGGATTTATCCTGATCTCCCTGCACTCAGCTCATGGATTTGTCCTGATCTGCCTGCACTCAGCTCATGGATTTGTCCTGATCTGCATGCACTCAGCTCATGGATTTGTCCTGATCTACCTGCACTCAGCTCATGGATTTATCCTGATCTGCCTGCACTCAGCTCATGGATTTGTCCTGATCTGCCTGCACTCAGCTCATGAATTTGTCCTGATCTGCATGCACTCAGCTCATGGATTTGTCCTGATCTGCATGCACTCAGCTCATGGATTTGTCCTGATCTGCCTGCACTCAGCTCATGGATTTATCCTGATCTACCTGCACTCAGCTCATGGATTTGTCCTGATCTACCTGCACTCAGCTCATGGATTTGTCCTGATCTACCTGCACTCAGCTCATGGATTTGTCCTGATCTGCCTGCACTCAGCTCATGGATTTATCCTGATCTACCTGCACTCAGCTCATGGATTTGTCCTGATCTACCTGCACTCAGCTCATGGATTTGTCCTGATCTACCTGCACTCAGCTCATGGATTTGTCCTGATCTACCTGCACTCAGCTCATGGATTTGTCCTGATCTACCTGCACTCAGCTCATGGATTTATCCTGATCTGCATGCACTCAGCTCATGGATTTGTCCTGATCTGCCTGCACTCAGCTCATGGATTTATCCTGATCTACCTGCACTCAGCTCATGGATTTGTCCTGATCTGCCTGCACTCAGCTCATGGATTTATCCTGATCTACCTGCACTCAGCTCATGGATTTGTCCTGATCTACCTGCACTCAGCTCATGGATTTGTCCTGATCTACCTGCACTCAGCTCATGGATTTGTCCTGATCTACCTGCACTCAGCTCATGGATTTGTCCTGATCTACCTGCACTCAGCTCATGGATTTATCCTGATCTGCCTGCACTCAGCTCATGGATTTGTCCTGATCTGCCTGCACTCAGCTCATGGATTTGTCCTGATCTGCATGCACTCAGCTCATGGATTTGTCCTGATCTGCCTGCACTCAGCTCATGGATTTATCCTGATCTGCCTGCACTCAGCTCATGGATTTGTCCTGATCTGCATGCACTCAGCTCATGGATTCGTCCTGATCTGCCTGCACTCAGCTCATGGATGTATCCTGATCTACCTGCACTCAGCTCATGGATTTGTCCTGATCTGCCTGCACTCAGCTCATGGATTTATCCTGATCTGCCTGCACTCAGCGCATGGATTTGTCCTGATCTGCATGCACTCAGCTCATGGATTTGTCCTGATCTGCCTGCACTCAGCTCATGGATTTATCCTGATCTACCTGCACTCAGCTCATGGATTTGTCCTGATCTGCCTGCACTCAGCTCATGGATTTATCCTGATCTGCCTGCACTCAGCTCATGGATTTGTCCTGATCTGCCTGCACTCAGCTCATGGATTTGTCCTGATCTGCATGCACTCAGCTCATGGATTTGTCCTGATCTGCATGCACTCAGCTCATGGATTTGTCCTGATCTACCTGCACTCAGCTCATGGATTTATCCTGATCTGCCTGCACTCAGCTCATGGATTTATCCTGATCTACCTGCACTCAGCTCATGGATTTGTCCTGATCTACCTGCACTCAGCTCATGGATTTGTCCTGATCTACCTGCACTCAGCTCATGGATTTGTCCTGAGCTGCCTGCACTCAGCTCATGGATTTATCCTGATCTACCTGCACTCAGCTCATGGATTTGTCCTGATCTACCTGCACTCAGCTCATGGATTTGTCCTGATCTACCTGCACTCAGCTCATGGATTTGTCCTGATCTGCATGCACTCAGCTCATGGATTTGTCCTGATCTACCTGCACTCAGCTCATGGATTTGTCCTGATCTACCTGCACTCAGCTCATGGATTTGTCCTGATCTACCTGCACTCAGCTCATGGATTTATCCTGATCTGCATGCACTCAGCTCATGGATTTGTCCTGATCTGCCTGCACTCAGCTCATGGATTTATCCTGATCTACCTGCACTCAGCTCATGGATTTGTCCTGATCTGCCTGCACTCAGCTCATGGATTTATCCTGATCTGCCTGCACTCAGCTCATGGATTTGTCCTGATCTGCCTGCACTCAGCTCATGGATTTATCCTGATCTACCTGCACTCAGCTCATGGATTTGTCCTGATCTGCCTGCACTCAGCTCATGGATTTATCCTGATCTACCTGCACTCAGCTCATGGATTTGTCCTAATCTGCCTGCACTCAGCTCATGGATTTATCCTGATCTACCTGCACTCAGCTCATGGATTTGTCCTGATCTACCTGCACTCAGCTCATGGATTTGTCCTGATCTACCTGCACTCAGCTCATGGATTTGTCCTGATCTACCTGCACTCAGCTCATGGATTTGTCCTGATCTGCATGCACTCAGCTCATGGATTTGTCCTGATGTGCCTGCACTCAGCTCATGGATTTATCCTGATCTACCTGCACTCAGCTCATGGATTTGTCCTGATCTGCCTGCACTCAGCTCATGGATTTATCCTGATCTGCCTGCACTCAGCTCATGGATTTGTCCTGATCTGCATGCACTCAGCTCATGGATTTGTCCTGATGTGCCTGCACTCAGCTCATGGATTTATCCTGATCTACCTGCACTCAGCTCATGGATTTGTCCTGATCTGCCTGCACTCAGCTCATGGATTTATCCTGATCTGCCTGCACTCAGCTCATGGATTTGTCCTGATCTGCCTGCACTCAGCTCATGGACTTATCCTGATCTACCTGCACTCAGCTCATGGATTTGTCCTGATCTGCCTGCACTCAGCTCATGGATTTGTCCTGATCTACCTGCACTCAGCTCATGGATTTGTCCTGATCTACCTGCACTCAGCTCATGGATTTGTCCTGATCTACCTGCACTCAGCTCATGGATTTGTCCTGATCTGCATGCACTCAGCTCATGGATTTGTCCTGATGTGCCTGCACTCAGCTCATGGATTTATCCTGATCTACCTGCACTCAGCTCATGGATTTGTCCTGATCTGCCTGCACTCAGCTCATGGATTTATCCTGATCTGCCTGCACTCAGCTCATGGATTTGTCCTGATCTGCATGCACTCAGCTCATGGATTTGTCCTGATCTGCCTGCACTCAGCTCATGGATTTATCCTGATCTACCTGCACTCAGCTCATGGATTTGTCCTGATCTGCCTGCACTCAGCTCATGGATTTATCCTGATCTGCCTGCACTCAGCTCATGGATTTGTCCTGATCTGCCTGCACTCAGCTCATGGATTTGTCCTGATCTGCATGCACTCAGCTCATGGATTTGTCCTGATCTACCTGCACTCAGCTCATGGATTTATCCTGATCTGCCTGCACTCAGCTCATGGATTTATCCTGATCTACCTGCACTCAGCTCATGGATTTGTCCTGATCTGCCTGCACTCAGCTCATGGATTTGTCCTGATCTACCTGCACTCAGCTCATGGATTTATCCTGATCTGCCTGCACTCAGCTCATGGATTTATCCTGATCTACCTGCACTCAGCTCATGGATTTGTCCTGATCTGCCTGCACTCAGCTCATGGATTTGTCCTGATCTACCTGCACTCAGCTCATGGATTTGTCCTGATCTACCTGCACTCAGCTCATGGATTTGTGCTGATCTGCATGCACTCAGCTCATGGATTTGTCCTGATGTGCCTGCACTCAGCTCATGGATTTATCCTGATCTACCTGCACTCAGCTCATGGATTTGTCCTGATCTGCCTGCACTCAGCTCATGGATTTATCCTGATCTGCCTGCACTCAGCTCATGGATTTGTCCTGATCTGCATGCACTCAGCTCATGGATTTGTCCTGATCTGCCTGCACTCAGCTCATGGATTTATCCTGATCTACCTGCACTCAGCTCATGGATTTGTCCTGATCTGCCTGCACTCAGCTCATGGATTTATCCTGATCTGCCTGCACTCAGCTCATGGATTTGTCCTGATCTGCCTGCACTCAGCTCATGGATTTGTCCTGATCTGGATGCACTCAGCTCATGGATTTGTCCTGATCTACCTGCACTCAGCTCATGGATTTATCCTGATCTGCCTGCACTCAGCTCATGGATTTATCCTGATCTACCTGCACTCAGCTCATGGATTTGTCCTGATCTGCCTGCACTCAGCTCATGGATTTGTCCTGATCTACCTGCACTCAGCTCATGGATTTATCCTGATCTGCCTGCACTCAGCTCATGGATTTATCCTGATCTACCTGCACTCAGCTCATGGATTTGTCCTGATCTGCCTGCACTCAGCACATGGATTTGTCCTGATCTACCTGCACTCAGCTCATGGACTTGTCCTGATCTGCCTGCACTCAGCTCATGGATTTATCCTGATCTCCCTGCAGTCAGCTCATGGATTTGTCCTGATCTGCCTGCACTCAGCTCATGGATTTGTCCTGATCTGCATGCACTCAGCTCATGGATTTGTCCTGATCTGCATGCACTCAGCTCATGGATTTGTCCTGATCTGCCTGCACTCAGCTCATGGATTTATCCTGATCTCCCTGCACTCAGCTCATGGATTTGTCCTGATCTGCCTGCACTCAGCTCATGGATTTGTCCTGATCTGCATGCACTCAGCTCATGGATTTGTCCTGATCTACCTGCACTCAGCTCATGGATTTATCCTGATCTGCCTGCACTCAGCTCATGGATTTGTCCTGATCTGCCTGCACTCAGCTCATGAATTTGTCCTGATCTGCATGCACTCAGCTCATGGATTTGTCCTGATCTGCATGCACTCAGCTCATGGATTTGTCCTGATCTGCCTGCACTCAGCTCATGGATTTATCCTGATCTGCCTGCACTCAGCTCATGGATTTGTCCTGATCTGCATGCACTCAGCTCATGGATTCGTCCTGATCTGCCTGCACTCAGCTCATGGATGTATCCTGATCTACCTGCACTCAGCTCATGGATTTGTCCTGATCTGCCTGCACTCAGCTCATGGATTTGTCCTGATCTGCATGCACTCAGCTCATGGATTTGTCCTGATCTGCCTGCACTCAGCTCATGGATTTATCCTGATCTGCCTGCACTCAGCTCATGGATTTGTCCTGATCTGCCTGCACTCAGCTCATGGATTTGTCCTGATCTGCATGCACTCAGCTCATGGATTTGTCCTGATCTGCATGCACTCAGCTCATGGATTTGTCCTGATCTACCTGCACTCAGCTCATGGATTTATCCTGATCTGCCTGCACTCAGCTCATGGATTTATCCTGATCTACCTGCACTCAGCTCATGGATTTGTCCTGATCTACCTGCACTCAGCTCATGGATTTGTCCTGATCTACCTGCACTCAGCTCATGGATTTGTCCTGAGCTGCCTGCACTCAGCTCATGGATTTATCCTGATCTACCTGCACTCAGCTCATGGATTTGTCCTGATCTACCTGCACTCAGCTCATGGATTTGTCCTGATCTACCTGCACTCAGCTCATGGATTTGTCCTGATCTGCATGCACTCAGCTCATGGATTTGTCCTGATCTACCTGCACTCAGCTCATGGATTTGTCCTGATCTACCTGCACTCAGCTCATGGATTTGTCCTGATCTACCTGCACTCAGCTCATGGATTTGTCCTGATCTACCTGCACTCAGCTCATGGATTTATCCTGATCTGCATGCACTCAGCTCATGGATTTGTCCTGATCTGCCTGCACTCAGCTCATGGATTTATCCTGATCTACCTGCACTCAGCTCATGGATTTGTCCTGATCTGCCTGCACTCAGCTCATGGATTTATCCTGATCTGCCTGCACTCAGCTCATGGATTTGTCCTGATCTGCCTGCACTCAGCTCATGGATTTGTCCTGATCTGCATGCACTCAGCTCATGGATTTGTCCTGATCTGCCTGCACTCAGCTCATGGATTTATCCTGATCTGCCTGCACTCAGCTCATGGATTTGTCCTGATCTGCCTGCACTCAGCTCATGGATTTGTCCTGATCTGCATGCACTCAGCTCATGGATTTGTCCTGATCTGCCTGCACTCAGCTCATGGATATATCCTGATCTGCCTGCACTCAGCTCATGGATTTGTCCTGATCTGCCTGCACTCAGCTCATGGATTTGTCCTGATCTGCATGCACTCAGCTCATGGATTTGTCCTGATCTACCTGCACTCAGCTCATGGATTTATCCTGATCTGCCTGCACTCAGCTCATGGATTTATCCTGATCTACCTGCACTCAGCTCATGGATTTGTCCTGATCTACCTGCACTCAGCTCATGGATTTGTCCTGATCTACCTGCACTCAGCTCATGGATTTGTCCTGAGCTGCCTGCACTCAGCTCATGGATTTATCCTGATCTACCTGCACTCAGCTCATGGATTTGTCCTGATCTACCTGCACTCAGCTCATGGATTTGTCCTGATCTGCATGCACTCAGCTCATGGATTTGTCCTGATGTGCCTGCACTCAGCTCATGGATTTATCCTGATCTACCTGCACTCAGCTCATGGATTTGTCCTGATCTGCCTGCACTCAGCTCATGGATTTATCCTGATCTGCCTGCACTCAGCTCATGGATTTGTCCTGATCTGCATGCACTCAGCTCATGGATTTGTCCTGATCTGCCTGCACTCAGCTCATGGATTTATCCTGATCTACCTGCACTCAGCTCATGGATTTGTCCTGATCTGCCTGCACTCAGCTCATGGATATATCCTGATCTGCCTGCACTCAGCTCATGGATTTGTCCGGATCTGCCTGCACTCAGCTCATGGATTTGTCCTGATCTGCATGCACTCAGCTCATGGATTTGTCCTGATCTACCTGCACTCAGCTCATGGATTTATCCTGATCTGCCTGCACTCAGCTCATGGATTTATCCTGATCTACCTGCACTCAGCTCATGGATTTGTCCTGATCTACCTGCACTCAGCTCATGGATTTGTCCTGATCTACCTGCACTCAGCTCATGGATTTGTCCTGAGCTGCCTGCACTCAGCTCATGGATTTATCCTGATCTACCTGCACTCAGCTCATGGATTTGTCCTGATCTACCTGCACTCAGCTCATGGATTTGTCCTGATCTGCATGCACTCAGCTCATGGATTTGTCCTGATGTGCCTGCACTCAGCTCATGGATTTATCCTGATCTACCTGCACTCAGCTCATGGATTTGTCCTGATCTGCCTGCACTCAGCTCATGGATTTATCCTGATCTGCCTGCACTCAGCTCATGGATTTGTCCTGATCTGCATGCACTCAGCTCATGGATTTGTCCTGATCTGCCTGCACTCAGCTCATGGATTTATCCTGATCTACCTGCACTCAGCTCATGGATTTGTCCTGATCTGCCTGCACTCAGCTCATGGATTTATCCTGATCTGCCTGCACTCAGCTCATGGATTTGTCCTGATCTGCCTGCACTCAGCTCATGGATTTGTCCTGATCTGCATGCACTCAGCTCATGGATTTGTCCTGATCTGCCTGCACTCAGCTCATGGATTTATCCTGATCTGCCTGCACTCAGCTCATGGATTTGTCCTGATCTGCATGCACTCAGCTCATGGATTCGTCCTGATCTGCCTGCACTCAGCTCATGGATGTATCCTGATCTACCTGCACTCAGCTCATGGATTTGTCCTGATCTGCCTGCACTCAGCTCATGGATTTGTCCTGATCTGCATGCACTCAGCTCATGGATTTGTCCTGATCTGCCTGCACTCAGCTCATGGATTTATCCTGATCTGCCTGCACTCAGCTCATGGATTTGTCCTGATCTGCCTGCACTCAGCTCATGGATTTGTCCTGATCTGCATGCACTCAGCTCATGGATTTGTCCTGATCTGCATGCACTCAGCTCATGGATTTGTCCTGATCTACCTGCACTCAGCTCATGGATTTATCCTGATCTGCCTGCACTCAGCTCATGGATTTATCCTGATCTACCTGCACTCAGCTCATGGATTTGTCCTGATCTACCTGCACTCAGCTCATGGATTTGTCCTGATCTACCTGCACTCAGCTCATGGATTTGTCCTGAGCTGCCTGCACTCAGCTCATGGATTTATCCTGATCTACCTGCACTCAGCTCATGGATTTGTCCTGATCTACCTGCACTCAGCTCATGGATTTGTCCTGATCTACCTGCACTCAGCTCATGGATTTGTCCTGATCTGCATGCACTCAGCTCATGGATTTGTCCTGATCTACCTGCACTCAGCTCATGGATTTGTCCTGATCTACCTGCACTCAGCTCATGGATTTGTCCTGATCTACCTGCACTCAGCTCATGGATTTGTCCTGATCTACCTGCACTCAGCTCATGGATTTATCCTGATCTGCATGCACTCAGCTCATGGATTTGTCCTGATCTGCCTGCACTCAGCTCATGGATTTATCCTGATCTACCTGCACTCAGCTCATGGATTTGTCCTGATCTGCCTGCACTCAGCTCATGGATTTATCCTGATCTGCCTGCACTCAGCTCATGGATTTGTCCTGATCTGCCTGCACTCAGCTCATGGATTTATCCTGATCTACCTGCACTCAGCTCATGGATTTGTCCTGATCTGCCTGCACTCAGCTCATGGATTTATCCTGATCTACCTGCACTCAGCTCATGGATTTGTCCTGATCTGCCTGCACTCAGCTCATGGATTTATCCTGATCTACCTGCACTCAGCTCATGGATTTGTCCTGATCTACCTGCACTCAGCTCATGGATTTGTCCTGATCTACCTGCACTCAGCTCATGGATTTGTCCTGATCTACCTGCACTCAGCTCATGGATTTGTCCTGATCTGCATGCACTCAGCTCATGGATTTGTCCTGATGTGCCTGCACTCAGCTCATGGATTTATCCTGATCTACCTGCACTCAGCTCATGGATTTGTCCTGATCTGCCTGCACTCAGCTCATGGATTTATCCTGATCTGCCTGCACTCAGCTCATGGATTTGTCCTGATCTACCTGCACTCAGCTCATGGATTTGTCCTGATCTACCTGCACTCAGCTCATGGATTTGTCCTGATCTGCATGCACTCAGCTCATGGATTTGTCCTGATGTGCCTGCACTCAGCTCATGGATTTATCCTGATCTACCTGCACTCAGCTCATGGATTTGTCCTGATCTGCCTGCACTCAGCTCATGGATTTGTCCTGATCTGCCTGCACTCAGCTCATGGATTTATCCTGATCTACCTGCACTCAGCTCATGGATTTGTCCTGATCTGCCTGCACTCAGCTCATGGATTTATCCTGATCTGCCTGCACTCAGCTCATGGATTTGTCCTGATCTGCCTGCACTCAGCTCATGGATTTGTCCTGATCTGCATGCACTCAGCTCATGGATTTGTCCTGATCTACCTGCACTCAGCTCATGGATTTATCCTGATCTGCCTGCACTCAGCTCATGGATTTATCCTGATCTACCTGCACTCAGCTCATGGATTTGTCCTGATCTGCCTGCACTCAGCTCATGGATTTCTCCTGATCTGCATGCACTCAGCTCATGGACTTATCCTGATGTACCTGCACTCAGCTCATGGATTTGTCCTGATCTACCTGCACTCAGCTCATGGATTTGTCCTGATCTGCCTGCACTCAGCTCATGGATTTATCCTGATCTCCCTGCAGTCAGCTCATGGATTTGTCCTGATCTGCCTGCACTCAGCTCATGGATTTGTCCTGATCTGCATGCACTCAGCTCATGGATTTGTCCTGATCTGCATGCACTCAGCTCATGGACTTATCCTGATCTACCTGCACTCAGCTCATGGATTTGTCCTGATCTACCTGCACTCAGCTCATGGATTTGTCCTGATCTGCCTGCACTCAGCTCATGGATTTATCCTGATCTCCCTGCACTCAGCTCATGGATTTGTCCTGATCTGCCTGCACTCAGCTCATGGATTTGTCCTGATCTGCATGCACTCAGCTCATGGATTTGTCCTGATCTGCATGCACTCAGCTCATGGACTTATCCTGATCTACCTGCACTCAGCTCATGGACTTGTCCTGATCTACCTGCACTCAGCTCATGGATTTGTCCTGATCTGCCTGCACTCAGCTCATGGATTTATCCTGATCTCCCTGCACTCAGCTCATGGATTTGTCCTGATCTGCCTGCACTCAGCTCATGGATTTGTCCTGATCTGCCTGCACTCAGCTCATGGATTTGTCCTGATCTGCATGCACTCAGCTCATGGATTTGTCCTGATCTACCTGCACTCAGCTCATGGATTTATCCTGATCTGCCTGCACTCAGCTCATGGATTTGTCCTGATCTGCCTGCACTCAGCTCATGAATTTGTCCTGATCTGCATGCACTCAGCTCATGGATTTGTCCTGATCTGCATGCACTCAGCTCATGGATTTGTCCTGATCTGCCTGCACTCAGCTCATGGATTTATCCTGATCTACCTGCACTCAGCTCATGGATTTGTCCTGATCTGCCTGCACTCAGCTCATGGATTTATCCTGATCTGCCTGCACTCAGCTCATGGATTTGTCCTGATCTGCATGCACTCAGCTCATGGATTCGTCCTGATCTGCCTGCACTCAGCTCATGGATGTATCCTGATCTACCTGCACTCAGCTCATGGATTTGTCCTGATCTGCCTGCACTCAGCTCATGGATTTATCCTGATCTGCCTGCACTCAGCTCATGGATTTGTCCTGGGAATTCCCATCTTCTGGACTAATTGATTATGGTGTGCCCATCTTCTGAAGGAATTGGGATCTTCTGAAGGAAGTTAAATTATGGGTCGCCCATAGTCTGGACTAATTGAATTCCTTCAGAAAAATAGTTTCCCCATTATTTTCACTTTTCTGCTTTTTTCCCACACATGTTTCCATTTGTCTGGAGGCACCTTCCAGGTCGCTTTTTTGACAAGCTGGGTTGGCTTAGGCCAACCAATGCCAAATGACCTTTTTTCAGACAGGAAGTGTGATTCAGGGATGGTTTGGGCTGCCCTTTACAAACTGCATTTTTCAGTGTTTTTTGGGGTTTTCTACTACTCTCTCCACCTGAGTCTGGAGGAATCAGTCAGTCATCTGCCAGTCTCCTTCACTCAAACCCTGTCATACCTTCCCTGAGGAGGAGGACAGCAGAATCTTGCTGACAGGGCCCACAAACCCTGGGACTGGAAGACAGTTCCTCCACAGAATACTTCCTTCAAACTGCCTGCTGACAGTTCTCCAGGAGGTTGGATCATTTGGACGAGAAAGCTTCCCCAAACATGCAAAACACACTGAGAAGGAAAGTTGGGAGTTTTGTAGCCTTGTCCTGGAGGAACATGAAACAAGTCAATGTTGTGTCAGACCTATGTTCTGAATGAATTGACTTGCCTGGAAAGAACTGAAAATGCAAAGAGACAATGCACAAGACAAGGCACCTGCAACACATTTTCATCAGGAAGACATTTCCAGACAGTGAGAGGTTGTTGTCTGTTTGAGAAGAAGCAAGGGAAAAAAATTGTCCCTCAGCCTGAAAACCCTGATACTCTGATACTCTGAAGGAATTGTCACATTTTGAAACCTATGTTCTGAAGGAATTCCACTGTCTGGAAAGAGCAAGAAAGAAAATGTGAAAAAAGAGTGCCTGTCCCTCAACTGCTCATTTCTGATCATCCTCCAGTACCCCTCCCCTTCCCTCCATCAAAGGCAAGGAAAAAAACATTCCCAGCCATTGGTCAACTCCCAGCCAAAACCTTTGTTCTGAAGGAATTGGTCACCTTGGCCACTTTCCAGACTAATTCTTGATGAATTTGCTGTCAGGAAGTGGCTGGAAATCTGAAAAAAGAGTCCAAAAGAGCTCTCCCTGCCTCAAACAACTTAATTTTCAGCAGAAAATGGTGAAACAGGTCAGCAAATACCTCAACAAGTTCCCCTGCTAAAATTCTATGTTCTGAAGGAATTAGCCAACTTTCTGGACAAAGTTGCTGTCAGGAAAAATTGCTGAAAATGTGAAAAAAGAGGACAAAATTGCCTGGACCTGCCTCAGACCACCCAGTTTTCCCGGGAAAAATGTGAAACAGGTGGACAGATCCACAAGGAACATGGTTTGACAGAATTCTGCCAGAATTTCACAGATTCTGGCAGATTCTGGGGATTTCAGAATTTTCAGAATTTTCAAAATCTGAGAAAATCTGTCCAGATTCTGGGCAGATTTTTCCAGAATTTTCAGAATTCTGGAAAATCTGAGAAATCTGGAAAAATCTGAGAATTCTGGAAAAAATCTGGCCAGATTCTGGACAGATTTTTCCAGATTTTTCCAGAATTCTCAGAATTCTGGAAAATCTGAGAAATCTGGAAAAATCTACCAACGATTTCTTAAGCTACAGTTTCTGTACTTCATTGTTTCTGTACTTCATTGGTATACACACTCGTGCTCCCTGGTCGGTTGGGCTTGGTTGGGTCCCCCCCCTCCCTCCCTTGGGCATCCCCCATCCCACCCCTTCCCTCACCCTTTTCCCCTTTCCAATCTTCTTGACCTTGTGGGCGGGCGGAGCCGGGAGGGCAGGTTGGGCCTTAGAGTTACTTCCTCAACAACAACCCACTCCCCCTTGGGCCACTTGTCCCTTGGGCTCTGTTCCCCACCATCCATCCCCCTCCACTCCCCCAACCCCCAACCCCACGAGCACGAGCGATGGTAGGGCGAGAGCCGCCCAGGCGATGGCAGGCCCCGATGGTGGCGACGCTGGCGGTGGTGGCGCTCGCGGTGCTGACGACAGCACCGCTGGAGCAGAGGCAGCCCGGGTCGCCCCCGGTAGCAGGCGAGCGCGGGCTGGCCGCCCCTGATGAGGGGCGTGTCAGGCGAGAGGAGCAGGGGCCTCATGCGAGGCCTCTGCTGACACCCTGCCTGCAAGGCAGGGGAGCGCGTCGGCCTCACCCGCCGGCAAAGCGCCCCTCTCGTGGGATAGCAGTGGCGGCGGCGAGCCCACCACGTCCCCCCAACATGCTGCAAGCGGCGGTTCCGCTAACGGTGAAGCCGCCGGGCCGTGTCCCAGCCCACCGACAGCAGCGGAAGGGGTGGCAGCCCGGGTCGCCCCCGGTAGCAGGAGAGCGCGGGCTGGCCGCCCCTGACGAGGGGCGTGTCAGGCGAGAGGAGCAGGGGCCTCATGCGAGGCCTCTGCTAACACCCTGCCTGCACGGCAGGGGAGCGCGTCGGCCTCACCCGCCGGCAAGGCGCCCCTCTCGCGGGATAGCAGTGGCGGCGGCGCGCCCACCACGTCCCCCCAACATGCTGCAAGCGGCGGTTCCGCTAACGGTGAAGCCGCCGGGCCTCGCCCCAGCCCACCGACAGCAGCAGAAAGGGTCGCCCCCTGTCCCCGCGAGTTGGCTCGGCCAGGTCCCCCGAGGATCCAGGCCGACGGTATCGCTGCCCGCACTGCGGGTGTCTCTCCCCTCCCCCCTTGGGGGCCCCTCGGGTGGATCGGGTGGTGGGTGGAATGGGAGCTGGGCCCCCCCCCCTTTGGGTGGTGGCTGGGTGGTGGCAGGGAGGAGGTCAGGGGGGAGGGGTGGTGGTGGACAGACGTCTGTTGTTGATCCCAAGCCGACCCTCACTGATCTGAAGGACTTCATCTGCACCTGTGATGTCGACAACTCGGTGAACGTGACTGGTGCGAAAGCGACATTCGACAAGTGCGTGGCAAAGCCGTGTGGTGACGGTCAGGCCTGCAAGGACCCCAACAGGAAGTACTCGCGTAGGAACGACGCCATCTGCGCCTGCGACAAGGACCCGAGCCTGACCAGCACCGGTGCATCAACGACTTTATCGAAGAATGCGTGCGGGTCCAAACAGTCCAAGCGGGGTGGGGACGGACAGACGTGTGTTGACCCCAAGCCGACCCTCACGGATCTGAAGGACTCCTTCTGCGCCTGTAATGGGGACGGCGTGCGACGCTACAGCGGAGGCAACAACAACGACTCCATCACCGATCCGGGTGGAGTGCAGCAGTCCCCCGGGGCGCCCTCGGACACCCGGACCGGAAGTGGGTTCGACAACCGCAACAGCTACAACATCGGCAGCTTCGAGGGCAACACTCTGCTGGTGCTGGCCCTCTGGGTGGCGGATGGACTGTTGCGGGCGGCGGGGTGGGCAGCGACAGGGCCCCACACGCGCTGGCCATGGGTGGAGGCGGCCCCGCAGGCCGCTTGGGGAGCGCTGCTGAGGGCCAGGTGGGAGGCCCAGGGGCCAACGTGGGAGGGTATATGGGGTCCGGGGGCACTGCTGATGGGAGCTGGATGGCTGGCCGCTCAGGCGGTGGTGCGAGAGGTGGTCCGAGCGGGGAGCAAGCTAGGGCCCTGGCCCAGGTGCCGACACCTCGGGCTGCCTCCAGCAGTGAAAGAGGCGTGGGCCCTCTGGGGGGCTGCAGCCACCGCGCCGGGTGGCTGGGGCGGCGCCTTAGAGACAGGGGCGGTGGTATTGTGCGCTGTGTGGCTGTGCAGTCGACGAGCGGCGCGCGGATTCTGGGGTAGACAGCGGCCGGGCGCCGTGCAGCTCTCCTCCTGGGCGATATGGGCAGCCACAGGAGGTCTGGCAGGGGGCACGGATCTCGTGGGCACGGTGCAGACAGCCGTAGAGGGGTGCGCCGGATGGTTCGAGGAGGCGGCGCCCCAAGCGACGGTGGTGGCCACACAGGGGCTGGCGGGATTGTGCGTCGCTCTGTGGGTGCTGACGGCAGGCTTTGCATGGCGGGGGTGCCTCAGACGGAGACGGGTAGTGGCGCGCAGGTGGACATGGCCGGCCCGACGGTGCAGTCGATGGGTCAGCCGCCGCCGTCACCTGGACCCCCTGGTGCCTTCCACTGTGTGTCGGTCTCGTCTTCGCAACGAACGAGGGCGAGCTGCGCTGAGGCTGGAGCTGCAGGCGAACAGCCTACGAGCATGGTGCGGCGACAGGGGTTGGTGGGCCATACTCCTGCTGCTGATCGGGGCCTCCAGCGGGGGCGCGCCGTGGGCGGTGATCGGGACGCTTGCCCTCGCGGCGGGCACGTCGGCGGGATGGGCGGCTCGCAGCGCGGGGGGTGTTTGGGAGGCTGAGGCGACAGAGCTGGTCGTCCGAGACATGTGGCGCGTCTTGCGGAAGGATGCACACGCCCACATGCTGCTGGCGGAGGGAGTGACGGGAAGCAAGGAGGGTGTGGTGCTGGGCCCACGGGCAATGCAGGGGGGCGACCACGACATGGTCGATGAGGATGCCTGGGGCGGTGTGGACGAGTTGTTGGAGGGGTACGGAGCCAAGAGATGCCCCAACGCGGCGACCAGGGACTGTCTCTTCGTGGCCCTCCACGGACCCACCCACCCAGGGCCCCTGGACATCGCCCGCATGCGGCAAGAGCTGGCAGCGAGGGCAGGGTCGGAGTCTGTGAAGCCCCAGCTGTCCAGGCTGCTGAAGTCGGCTGGCCAGGCAGAGCGTTACCGCGATGGGCTGGCGAAGACGGCGCGGGGAGACCACCTCGCTCTGCACCTCGCGGCCGGGGCATGGGACACGGTGATTGTGGTGGTGTCGGGCGGACCACACCCGCTGATTCGCGTCGACCCCCCGCGGTTGAAGAAGGGCCAAGAGACGCAGCGCACCAGAGTGATCGCTTTTGCGAGCGACCACTACGAGGCGGTCACTCTGGGGCACGCGCAGGCACAGAAGATGCGCGACGCGGCGGTGCATGCGCTACTCGGCCCCGACTCGTGGAGCACCGCCGCCCCCGAATGCCCGGCGGAGGTGCCGGATAGTACGCCGATCCCGCTAGGCGTCGCGCCGGAGCTGCTGTTCTGCCCGATGACGGCCTGCGCTGGGTCGGCGCTCCGCCGACACAAGCCCTTCTCCTCGAAGGCCTCCCTCCGCGAGCATGTGAGCGATCATGTGAAACGCGGGGAGGAGTTGCCGCCGGGGGCTCTACGCGTGGTGGGCATGAGGCAGTGCGTCATCTGTGCCAAGGTGATGTCGGCGCAGGCGCAAGACACGTGCCTGCAGTGCAGGAAGCGGGTGCAACCTCGGGACGTCCCCGCCAGGCGCGAGAGGGTGGGCCAGGAGCTAACGGACGAAGGGCGACTCCCCTCCCTGGAGGAGATCCACACGGCGCGGGTGGCGGTGTCGCTGTCGGTGCCTGAGGCAGTGTTGAGGCCGGCCGCGGAGGTGCTCGTGCAGGCCCTCTGGGATGTGGCGGCGGACAAAACGAGGGTGACGGCATGGCTGCGGCTCTTCCTGGTGCCGAAGGTCCTCCTCCGGTCGTACAGAGGGGGGAAGGCCAAGCAGAAGAAGGCTCGGGCGGCGCGTCTCGAGGCCATCACCCTCTGGCGGGCGGGCAAGGTGTCGGAGCTGTGGAGATGTGCGAGTGCGAGCGGCCAGGGGGCCCCTCGTGAAGTGCAGAGCCCCCCGACATGGGAGGAACGGGAACGCGCGGTGGTGCAGGCCGCGCGACAGGGTCGCCTCTCAACGGCGATGGCGAGGACGCGGAGTGCGGGCCTGGCACCGGCCTCCGACGCGACCCTCGCGACGTTGCGCGCGCTCCACCCCGCTGCCGAGCCGCCGACCATCGCCAAGGAGCGGAGGACAGAGCCCGCGGACGCCTCTCCCACCGATGTCTTCAAGGCGCTTCGGGGCCTCCCGAAGGGGACGGGGGCCGGACCGTCGGGCCTTCGAGCTGATCACTTGCGCGCGCTGACGCAGGTGGAAGGGGTAGATGTGCTGCAGGCCTTGACGGCCGTCGTCAACATCCTGCGTCGAGGGGAAGCACCACCGGAGATTGCGCGCCACCTGGCAGGAGCGTCGCTGGTTGCGCTGCCAAAGCCCACAGGCGGGGTGCGCCCCATTGCGGTGGGGGAGACTCTGCGGCGGCTGGTGGCGAAGACGCTGGTGGCTGAGGTGCGCGAGAAGGTGGGGAAGCTGCTGCTGAAGGGCAAGCAGGTGGGTGTCGCTGTCGATGGGGGCCTGGACGCCGCTACAGCGGTGGTGCGGGACTACGCCAGCCGCCACAAGGGCACTGATCGCATTCTCGTCAAGATTGACTACGAGAACGCGTTCAACACTGTGAACCGACAGGCGTTCCTGGACGCAGTGCGGAGTGACCTCCCCGAGCTCGCAGCCTGGGTGGAGTGGTGCTACGCCCACCCGACAGCCCTGGTGTACCGGGAGCACATCATCCTCTCGGAGCATGGGGTGCAGCAGGGCGACCCGTTGGGGCCCCTCCTTTTCTCCCTCGCGATCCGCAAGCTGACGGAGGACATTGCACGCATGCCGGGCCTCGAGGGGACCATATGGTACCTCGACGACGGGACGCTGATGGGGCTCCCGAAGGCTGTAGGTGCGGCGTTCGCAGAGCTGGAGAAGCGCAGCGCAGCCCTCGGGTTGAAGGTGTCGCGGAGGAAGTGCGAGGTGATCTCGCTTGGAGGCCACACGGTGGCTGCGATCCGGGAGGTGGGCCTCGACGTCGCCGCATCAAAGAAAGAGGAGGAAGTGAGGATGAAGTTGCTGCAGCAGAACTTCGAGTTCCTCGGAGCTCCGGTGGGGGACGCGGCGTACTGCGAGGCGGTGATGGACAGGAAGCTGGAGGAGAAGTTCCTGCCGTGCCTCCGGGAGCTGCACAAGGTGCGCGACGCACAGGTGGCGATGACCCTTCTGCGACACTGCGAAGGGTTCTGCAAGGTGGTCTTCGCCATGCGCGCCATCGGGTACAAGGGGCGTGAGTACCTGAAGAAGTACGACCGTGAGGTTGACTTCGTGCTGGCGACGATCCTTGGCGACGAGGATGGTGAGCTGCCGACCGAGGCCAGAAAGCAAGCCGCCCTCCCCATCAGGTTGTCTGGCCTGGGGGTGCGCCGTGCGGCGGATCACTCGACTGCTGCTGCCTTGGGTGCTGCCAGCTCGCTCTTTCCTCTGTGCCTGCAGCTCGACCCCTCCCACCGCTGGGATGCGCAAACGTGGAAGGAGACAGCTGAGCGGCACAACGAGTGCGTGCTGGAGGCGGACAGGATCGCCACCCTGGCGCGACCAGAGATGCCGCTGAAGCAGCGTGACCTGTCGATGGCGATCATTGCCAAGCAGCAGGCAGATCTCCATGAGGGGGCTGATGTGACCAGCATGGGGCGCCTTCTGTCTGAGAGCCTCCCGGGTGCGGGATCGTGGGTCGTCGCGCCGCCTGAAACCCAGTTCGCCATGCAACGGGAAGAGTTCCAGGTGGCCTGCCGGTTGCGGCTCGGGGCCCCAGTGTTCTCCCCGGGGGCGATGTGTCAGCAGTGCGGGGAGGGACTGGATGAGAGTGGGGCACACATCTTCGCGTGCAAGGCCTCGGCAGACCGGCACCGTCGGCACGATGCTGTGAGGGGCGGCGTGTATGGCCTGGCGAGTGCGGCGGGCCTCGCTCCTCAGCTGGAGCCCAACCATGTGGTGCTGGGACGCGGCAAGCCGGCGGACGTCTACCTGCCTGTCGGTGTGAGCGAGGAGCGCAGCAGGGCCATCGACGTCACTGTGTGGTCAACGACGGCGCAGTCGTCCATGCAGGGGGCGGCGAAGGCCCGGGGGTACACAGCGTCCCGTGCTGAGGCCGCGAAGCACGCCAAGCACGATGCCAAGTGCCAGGCGGAGGGGATGGCCTTCACGGCCTTCGCGCTGGAGCAGTCCGGGGGTATGGGCACCGAGGCAGCCACTCTCTTCCGCCATCTTGTGAATTATGCAGTGGACCACAAGATGGGGAACCGCAGTGAGCTGACGCGGACTTGGGCGGCGCGGATCACCGTCCCCCTGATGCGAGCTATTGGGAAGTCGGCGATGAGGCGGGGCTCGCTGTGTCTGGACCTGAAGTCCGGGAACTTGCGGCAGCGGGTGAAGGCGGACCCCGTCCCGGCGATCGAGCCGGACTTCTACTTCGCGAGGGACACAGGGCTGGACGTGCTGCCCCCTGCTGACTGGGACTGCCGCCTGGATGAGATGGATGTGGAGGAGGCAGAGGAGACGGAGGGGCCCGTGCGAAGCGAACCGCCGCCGCGCAGGCAGCCGCCGCCCCCGCCGGCGGAGGACGACAGCGCCGTGGAGATGGACGCCATGGTCGACGACCCGCTGGCGCAGCTGAAGGAGTGGCGAGCGCAGGTGGATGGCGGGCTGCCGGGCGTGACAGCCCGGCAGCAGCAAGCGCGCCTCGGCCTGAGGGTCCCCGAGGGATGGTCGTTCGTTGTGGGGGACTGCGCCTTCGACGGCATCGCTGCGTTGGGCAAGGAGACCCTGGGGTGTGACAGCGCCTGGCTCCGCCAGATGGGGGTCCAGCGCGCGCTGCAGGACGCTGATCTCCGCATGCGGGTTGAGGAGGGCCCCGACATGTGGGCCGCGTTCATGGCCAAGCCGGGCAGTCGCGACCCACGGACGTGGGCCGACTACGTCGTGTTGGCTGCGGTCGCGCGAGGGACGCGGTGCACCATCCTGCTCCTGGTTGACAACCAGGTGCCGATGGTGTTGCGCCCGATCGGGGAGGGCGGCACGCGCGACGCGTTCTGCTTGCGCAGGACTGGGGCGGAGTACGGGCACTACTCTCCGCTCGTGCTGCCCAGGGCCATCCGCCAGCACCTCATGGCCCTACCCCCGCAGGAGCCCGCTGAGGACCTGCTCGAGTGCAGGTGGGCAGGACTGATGGAGTGGGTGAAGGGTGATTCGCAGTTGGGCGTGCAGAGGTGCGAGAAGTGCAGCGGCTCGGTGGACCTGCGGAAGGCCCACAAGCAGTGTGGTGGGTGCTGGCGCCGGGTGTGCGACAAGTGCGCGAAGGGTCGTGGGGTGCGGCACTGCCCTGGGTACGTCCCGAGGGTCGAAGTGCTGGACGTCGACACCGGGGAGACCGCAGTGGTGCCACAGGGATTGCGTGAGGACCTGGAGCTGTCGCCGGGCCGGCGGGCACGCCGGGAGAGTCGCGCCAGCAGAGCAGCACAGCGCCCGCCCCGAGTCCCCCGGCCTGAGGGAAGTGAAGGTCCGCCTGGGTCGGCCCAGGGGGCCGAGGCGGAGATGAAGCAGGAGACGGCTGAGGGAGAAGGTGATGGGGGGGCAAGGGGCGCCGCGCCGGATGTGGTGCCCCCTCCTCCGACTACAACAAGCCCCGGCGAGGGGTCGGCGCCCCCGCCGGCCCCCCAACAGGCGCCCCTCGGGGCGTCGGCCCCCCAAGTGCAGACCTCCCAGGGCAGCGGCTCCAACGCCTCTTCAACAGCCCTCCCTGGGGTGTCGGCGCTTCCGTCCGCCTCCCAACCGGCACCCGCAGGACAATCGACCCCGCGCGCTCAGACCTCCCAGGGCAGTGGCTCCAACGCCTCTTCAACAGCCCTCCCTGGGGTGTCGGCGCTTCCGTCCGCCTCCCAGCCGGCACCCGCAGGACAGTCGACCCCGCGCGCGCAGACCTCCCAGGGCAGTGGCTCCAACGCCTCTTCAACAGCCCTCCCTGGGACCCCTGTGCCGCTGTCGGCTGCCTCCCCGCAGACACCGGCAGGCAGGACAACACCCCGCGCGCGCGCCCAGGGCAGCGGCTCCCAAGCCTCTTCTACAGCCCTCCCTGGGTCGTGCGGCAAGGCTGTGGGGAAGGAGGGTGTGGCCGCAGCGATGCTGGCGGCGGGTAAGGTGACGCGGGTAGAGACAGCCGGGGCGACGACACGCCGCAGCAGGAACGCGGTGTTGGGGGAGAAGCGGCGGGCGGCAGCGGATGGCGGATCGATGCAGGGTGGAGGCTCAAACGCGACCTCAACAGCCCCCCCTGGCATCAACGAGCCGCTGGCGTTCGACGACGACGACTACGTCGACAGCGATGACCTCGCCTGCAGCGGTGCCCCTGAGACCCAGGAGGAAGGCGCGCCGGTCGAGACGGTGGCAGCGACGGTGGGTCCGACGCGGGTGACGACGAGGCTGCTGGAGGAGCAGGCCCGCAAGGGTTGCGAGTGGGATGAGGGTGATAGGGTGGCTGTGGATGGTGTGTCTCCGTGTGGGTCGATGGGAGGTGCACGCATCCCTGCGACGGCGGCGGGGTGGAAGAGCCTCTTTCACCCCCTGCACGGCTCGCACCCGCTGACGCGGCAGGTGGCTGCGGTGGCGGTGAGGGAGTGGCACGCTGCGCGTGGGACGCAGAACGCGTGGAGCGTGCCGACGGCGAAGGCGGCGGCCCGAAGCCTTCGGGACACCGTCACGAAGATGTGGGAGTGTGACGGGGCGCGGAAGGGCGCGAAGGGGAAGACGAGGAGATGAAGCCCGTGAGGGCAGGTCATCATCCCCAGGAGGGCCGGCTCCTGACTCCGGCCACTATACCCCCCCCCCCCTCCCAGCAGAAATGTGTGCAGACAAGACACCAGGAGTGTGACCCCCTCAGTTAGGTGGTCGCGACCCCGAGAACAACAACAACACCCCCTCCCCTCCCCCTTGATCTTATCAGTCACTCCCACCCCCCCCCCTTTCCATCCGTCCCTCACTCTACCTATCCCCCCCCCCCCTTTCCTCAACACCCCCGCCCCTCCCTTGACGTTTGTGCATTCCACCATTCCATTACCCCTTACACTAGATTCCGCAACAACTGTCCGGATTGCCTCGACCGCCACTTAACCCAACAAAACAGCCACTCAGGCACGTTACGGCACCGAGAATCCAGGTCATTTGTACAGTATAGATCATTGTGCATGTCTAAACCCCTCCCAACGGTCCCCACACGCGGTTCGACGGGTCGGCGAGAGCACCTGCCCTCCGAGACCCGCCGGAGACACGCGCTTTAACTCCCTCCACCCCTTTCTTGTGTTTCTCCGAGCAGGTCCGACCTGTCTCCGACCCCTCTTCGGTCCCCTAGTCCCCACGCCCCTTAACGCCTCTACAGGCAGCCACACAGGTTGACGGACGGCGACAGCGGGTTTTCGAGAGCACACAAGGCCGACACCACCCTGCGAGGAGGGAGTGCCTCTCTGATTGACTCGCGACGCTCGCTCCAAGTCTTGCCCTTGTGTTTCGTGTTACCTTTGCTCGCTTGCCAACAGACAGCGCCAGGGATGGAAGTGGGTGGTCTGGGTCTCGGAAGGGAGAGGTGTGTCTCAAGGCCTCGTCAAGTTGTGCATGGGTGGTTGGGTGGCGGATGGGAGAGTACAGGCCGTTGAGCCCAGCACGCGTGCATGAGAGAGAGAGGGATTTGAGGCCCCCCGCCCCCAGGTTCCCTGCCCACCTGGACGGACCCAAGTGCCTCACACCGGTTCTCTCCCCACCCGGTGGTCCACCTGACGGGCAAGTGTAAAAAAAAAAAAAAAAATCTGAGAAATTCTGTCAGAAATCTGGAAAATCTGTGGGGGGGACCCAGGTGTGGCTCTATTTTGGGGGTATTTTGGCCGATTTTCGAAATCCTATTTTGGTTTTTTTGCACTTTTTTTGGGTGCTTTTTTGCACGATTTCTGTGCCTCAGACACAGATTTTGGTGTGAGTTTTGCGCTATTTTGATTCACTCGGCCTCACCGATGCATACGATTCGAAAAAATGGCGAAAAAATCGCTATCAACAACGGTGAACGAATGGAGGTAGATGGGGAAGTGGAAGGACACAGCACGCCCTCCCACTGCTCGCCACCTGTACACTACCTCTCTGTTCAAGGCGGTCAGTGCCTCTTGATGCTGCACACAAATCACTGTACATCCCAGGGCGCCTTCCTTGTGAGAATAGCGGAACCTCTGCGTTGCAGTTTGGTGGTTGAGGCCGGCGGTGGTGACTCACTTTGGTGACTGTGCTTCCTTCCCCCTGAGCTCGACCAGATCCAGGTCGACCTGGTGCTGTGTGGCTCCGGTGTGGTATCTCCTTGCTTCCTCGCACACATACACGTGGTTCCTCGCCACGGATGCCCACCAAGTGAACCCGAAACATATCACGGGCCCCGACGACCCTTTCGAGATGTCATAGCCGCAAGCCCGCAAACCCGATCGCATTCGCAAGGTGTTCGTCTCTGAGAGATCAGGCTCAGCCCAGCCTCCCGCGAGGTGTGAACCGATATGCCCAGCCCCGTACGCGCAAGCTTGGCTCCAAGACCAGGCACAAGCCACAGGGGGGTCTGGGGGGCGGAGCCCCCCAGCCGCCGGAGGCCACGGTAGCGAACGTCTGTTGGCCTGGCTCCATAGTCGCATACGCTCAAGTACAACACAACTGACAGATAGCACATGTCGCATGGGGGGGTCTGGGGGGGTTCCGCCCCCCAGCCGCCGGAGGCCACGGTAGTGAACATCTGTTGGTTTGAGAGCAAGCCTCTCACACCACCGCCCTCCGACCCCCCTCTCCACCCCCAGGTGCAAATTTTTTTTGCATCCGGAAAATGTGTTCTTTTGACTGTTTGAGCACATCCAAGACCGGGAACATAAAAATTTTCGGCCAATACCAAGTAGGGTCACTATAAAATCCAAAGGAAAAAAGTGCAAAAAAATAGGGGGGATAAAATCCAACTTGCTGCCTTCACGTGGCGCCCCCTGTGATTACCCTCCTTGGAGGGGAAACCAAAGCAAGCTCTGGTATTAAGATCCTTGGAATTGACCTTGGGGGGCCTCTTGAGTGAGTCTCGGGAGAAATCGGACCTGTGCATGGGTCAGGGCAGTGTGCGCGAGCATAAGGCCCTGGGCTGTTCCCTCTGAGTTGCTCTAATTGCATGAGTGGCTTGAGCACATGGACGTCTGCAGGCCAGCCTGTAGGAAGATCAGGATGCAGGATTGCCCCCCTTTTGGGGCGTGAAAGCCTCGCCAATGCTTTCCCTAGTGCCGCGATCGGGCGTGCTGGAGCTGCGCGATGCCTGAGAAGATCCTGCTGGAGCTGATCCTGCCCCCACGTTGCGGCTCTAAGCCCTCAACGGGTAGCCCCTCTGGGTGGTCGCTGCTGACCTGTGCCTGGCCCCTCCCCCTTCGCACAAGGGGTTGACTAGTGTTGCAGGCGGTGGAGTCATAGACAGCACTGCCTTTTGCTTTCACCATTGGCCCTTTCTCTACTTTTTCGGTGCACAACAGAGACCTCTCTTTGTGTCGATGCGTTGCGGCTACAAACAAACCAACAAGCCCCTCCATCACTACAAAGAGCAGTTTTCTGAACCCTAGCGTTGTCCCAGCTAGCTTGTGTTTCCCTTTTGGGCTTTTTCTTTGAGTTTTTCTTTACTCGATCGTTTCCTGTGACACTCTGTGTTTCAGCATTCATTGCAATGTGTAATGTGCAACTTCCACTTCAGGTTCCTTGCACATAACACAAAAGCGGTTGGCGGCTATCAACCATATGCTATTGAAGCAACCAAGCCCCCCGTTTTTGGAGTTATGTACGAGCAATCTGTCACCAGTGTGGTCCTCGCTGGCTAAGTGGATGTCCAGAGGCTGTGCCATTTTGGGCGTGTCGTTTGATGTGTGTGATCTTTTCATGTGTGTTTCTTTCGCTTTCTTCTTTTCGTTTCTTGTCTTGCTTGTCTCTTGTACCTTGTATTCTGTACCAACTAGCCCAGACAAACAACAGCTGCAAAGATTCTCGGTCCGGATGTCCCCCCAAAAAAAAAAAAAAAAATAGTGCAAAAAAATATTTTTTCCCCAAATTCCTATTTTCATTCCGTGAAATAGATACACGCCTGCTCCGGGTGCAAAAAAAATTTTGGCCACGGAAAATGTGTTCTTTTGAATGTTTGAGCACATCCAAGACCGGGAACATAAAAATTTTCTGCCAATACCAAGTAGGGTCACAATAAAATCCAAAGGAAAAAAGTGCAAAAAAATAGTGCAAAAAAATATTTTTCCCCCAAATTCCTATTTTCATTCCGTGAAATAGATACACGCCTGGGGGGACCTTTTCGAATTTTTTTTTTGGGGTGGGCCTATTTTGGACATTTGGACCCATTTTCAAAGGAATTTTTGAATTTTTAAGCACACTCGTGTGAGCGGAAAGCGCCCCACCACAGCTGCAACCAAACGTGCTCTATACACTAACCCCACCCTTCATCAGGCTCAGGGTGTGATCAGTTCAGGGTTTTGTGTGTAGAAGCGTCAACGCAACAAACAAAGGAAATTCATCAGAGCGGTTGTAGCTGTGAAGTGATAGGGCGCTTTTGAGCCCATTTTGAGCCCTAAAATGGCTCATCGAAATATTTCTGCAAAAAATCTGGGCCAGAATGCCAAAATCTGAAAAATCTGAGAAAATCCGGAAAATTCTGGAAAATCTGAGAAATCTGGAAAATTCTGAGAAATTCTGCGGGGGGGACCTTTTCGAATTTTTTTTTGGGGGGGGGGCTATTTTGGACATTTGGGCCCGTTTTCAAAGGAATTTATGAATTTTGAGCCCATTCGTTGCCCTAAAATGGGCCCGCGAATATCTAGCTCCTGCTGAGGACCTGGGTACATGGCCAAATCAGCCAGAAATCTCAGGTTTTCGCAGTGCAATTTGGGTTCGCGTGCTGGTATCGCAGCCTGGCCCCGAGGGTCCATACCGTGAGTAACCGGGCCCGCTATCCTACACTCGTTTTTTCCTAGGTTTTCGTCAGCTGAGTGAGGGTGTGATATGAGGGTTCTATCCAACAAGGATATCAAGGCGGCACTTCAAAGTCCTGCCAAGGACAGCGCCACGTGGGTGTGTGCTTCTGATGTACGTTATGTCATCATGTGAACCCTCCCCAGCGTGTGCCAACATCCCTGACACGCTCACGAAAAGCATAACACGGAGAAAACAGGTGCCGAAACAACCTGCCGAGCACACGGGTGGTGCCACGTTGATCCACGCAGCGATCTCCCATGTCAGGAAGCCTTGTTGCCACGGCAGCGTGCCGCAGACTGTGGGAGAGGTGTCGCCAGTCACCTTGAGGTTGCAGTGTGTCATCAGACTAAAACCCGTGCCTTGTTCACCCTGTTGTTCACCCCTGTGAGGTTGATCTTTAAACCACCGCAAATGAACAACCCATCTTCTGGAGTGTGATCTCTGGTGGCGGGGTGGGATGGGTGAGTGGGGTGTGACGGTGCAACGACAGTCGAACTTCTTCGAACGCAGAACACCCCACCAGCCTGCCGGGCGTGAGAAGTGTTCGCAAGGATCCGCACAGTGAAAAGTTTCCTGAGTTGGCTACGCCGAACTTACAAAATGGGAAGGTGTGAGTGTCGCTTGTTACGACCCACTGGCTGGACGAGTTCTCTTTTTGGGGGACAAAACCACACACAACAAGAAGGTTGTCACAGGGGGTCTTCGCTGGTCGTTATTCTTCGTCAATCTTCGTCAGTTTTCACTATTTCAACAGCAAATACACCAAGGTGCACTGACGACCATCCCGTAGCGAAGACCCCCACAGTGAAAAAGATAGTTGGCAGCGCTTTGGGTGACAAACACAATCTACCTTGCCTTGTTGTTATGACTGTGCGCACATTCACACCAACCTTCATCAGCCAAACCACGTGAGGTTTGTTCATCCGGGTTTGGCGCACACACAACGACTTGTCTTTGAAACGTCCAATGCAACACTCACAGCATCGAGGCCAAGTGTTTCTCGTAGTATTTTTCGGTTTTGCTCTGAGTGAGCGGATATAACTGGTGAAAATGGGTACAGTGGCTGAATCTGGAGGTTGGGTGCGGGTTGTGTGTTCCGCATCATCCCTACAAATCAAACCAAGCCGATTGACACCGAACATTTTGTCTGACCTGCACCCATTGTTTCCTGCCTGCCTGCCTGTGTTGTGCTGCACCTGTGCCTCCCTGTTCTGTATTTTGTACCCTCAGCGGGTTCACGATACAGGGCAGTCCACTCCCCCAAAAATCACGGTCTTGACGCCCATTCCATCCACTTTCAGTGGATGTGTTTGGTATTTCCGAATGGAATTTTCCAGCGTCAAGATTACAAGAACAGGGTCAGTCACTTCTACCGTAGCTGCGATGCCGGTAGTTGTGCAGAAATGATCTTTTCGACGGACGCGACGCCTCCCCAGCTTGCCTGTGTCTGTGTTGCCATAGCCATGTGACAGATATTCACATAACGAATGTACTGTCACACCGCAAGGGGCTTTGGACAACGTTAAACAACAGTACACTTGCAGGTTTGGGTCAAAAATTCCAATTTCCGCTGGTCACGGGCCCCTTTCAAAACATTGACCACCTTTCGAGAATTTAGTTCTGCACCATGGATTCGAGGGACTGCGATGATTCGGAACCGAGGATGAAGACTACTGGGAAGGAACTGTGTGCTCTCTTGAAGCACTGGAATCGGCGAACTTGGACGGAACCTAAGCGCGACAGGTGAAGGGGCATCCCGAACAAAGGCATACAAAGTGGCTCTGGAGACATTGTTGCATCTGCGACACCCTGTCTTACATCCCGCCTGGGCTCTGATCTTCACCTATAGCAATGACTAAATCCCTATCATGGGTACATGAAGCTTTTGTAGGTACATTTAAACTTGCGAACCTCTCAACGACCTGTTAATCGCCTTGTACCGAAATCTGACCCTGGGCTTCGGCCCTCACGGCATTCAGCGGGTGACCCGATGCCGGTGTGGATGGAGAAGTGCACAGTTCTGAAACAGTGTGTCGACGAATCCGAGGAATCCAATCAGAGTAGTCCCGAGATGAAGTGGTGCAAGAACTCAAAAACTGTTTGCCTTTGGTCAAGGCCCCCTTTCCAAAAATTTGACCCGCGCAGTGGTGGCCAGTCCTGAGAACCAACAGTAGCATAAGCCTACGACTGGTCCAGGACGAGGCCGACCCTGTACATAGCCTGTGTATGACTACCCTGTCATACCAGGCTGCTGGTAGTTGGCCACAAGCCCCACTGGCAGAATTCTCAGAATTCTCCCAGAATTCTCAGAATTCCCCAGAATCTGACAGAATTCTGCAGAATTCTGTCAGAATTCTCAGAATCTGCAGAATTCTACAGAATTTCTCAGATTCTGCAGAATTTAAAAATCTGGAAATTCTGGGCATTTTTCTGTCAGAATTCTGTGAAACCATGAAGGAAGTCAACAAAAAATACAGCAGCAGTCTCTCGAGTCTTCCTTTCAGATGATTTTTGCATTGATCGCTTCCACCGTTTTTTTTTCTCGCTGGCGCTAGTGATGTCGGCTGGCAGAAAAAACACACAACAAAACCCCCCCCCCCCGCGTGTCGAGTGACCTTACCTGTCTGAAGTACAGAAAATGTGTCGGGTTGGGTGGAGCATACACACACACATACACATATGTTCACACAACACAGGGCAAACCGCACAAACGTGTTCACACATCCGGCATCCTATGCGAAATACCCGCCGCTCCCCGGGAGCTGTTGCGGGAACCATCTGCTCTTCCGACCCACCGAGACTCTTGCCGTATTTTCTCTACCACACGGGGTGTGTTTTACCAAAAAAGCCGAAAATTAATCCCTGCAGAAAAACCTATCTTCTGAAGGAATTAGCTACCGTATACGTAAATATTATGGAACGTAAATATTATGGAACGGGCCCATTTTTGGCCGGTCCGTTCCATAATATTTACGTTCCATAATATTTACAGGGCCAGTTGGGGACTCGGTGGTGAGGACGGCTTGCGTCAGGAATCGCGCGAAAAGTGCACGAGTAGGTCCCGTCAGGGACTCTGTATGCCGTCCGATCACCTGGTCCAAGTCCCCGAGTCGCAGAAAGCCCTGTAAATATTATGGAACGAAAAAAATCTGGAACGCCAACCCACCAGCGTTCCAAAATATTTACGTTCCATAATATTTACGTTCCATAATATTTACGTTCCAAAATATTTACGTATACGGTATGTTCTGAAGGAATTGGCTATTTCCTGAAGGAATTATAATAAACGTATACGTAAATATTTTGGAACGTAAATATTATGGAACGTAAATATTTTGGAACGCTGGTGGGTTGGCGTTCCAGATTTTTTTCGTTCCATAATATTTACAGGGCTTTCTGCGACTCGGGGACTTGGACCAGGTGATCGGACGGCATACAGAGTCCCTGACGGGACCTACTCGTGCACTTTTCGCGCGATTCCTGAGCCAAGCCATCCTCACCACCGAGTCCCCAACTGGCCCTGTAAATATTATGGAACGTAAATATTATGGAACGGACCGGGCAAAAATGGGCCCGTTCCATAATATTTACGTTCCATAATATTTACGTATACGGTAGTAAATTTCCTTCAGAAAATTAGTCCAGAAGATGGGCACCCGATAATAATTCCTTCAGGATATGGGTGTTACCTCGTACGCAGGCAGCTGAGGGAGGTTGTGCACCACACCCTGAGTGACTTGTCGGAAGAGCACGACACCAGGTGCTGCTCGTCCTGAGTCAGGGCGATGGTGGTCACCCGACTCGTGTGCCCATCGAGGGCGTGTGTGTGTGCGAGGGTGCTGATGTCCCACACACGGATCGTCTCGTCATCTGACGCGCTGAAGATCCTCGTGCCCGACACAGCAATGCTGTTAACATCATCGCTGCGACCCTCCAGCACTGTGGCGCTCGGTGTGCCCTTCAAGTCCCACACACGCACGCTGCCTGACTCGTCTCCGGACACCAGACGTCCGCAGTGTGTCCACGCTGCACTGTACACCCTGGTGTCGTTGTGGTCCAGCCTGCACACCTCCTCCCAAGTTGATGTCAGCCACACGCAGATGGTCCCGTCCTCAGCGCACGTTGCCAACCACGTCCCACAGACAGAGAACGCTGCGCAAAAAATCGTCCTGTTGTAGTGTGCTAAGTCCGCCACCACAGCAGCGGTGCTGGTTTCAAACACAGTGACGCGTCTGTTGCGGTAACCAACAGCACACAGCGTCCCACACCTCGACAGTGTGATGGAGTTGACTTTGCCGCCATGCGTCGATGAGTAGACTGCGGGAGCCTTGACGATGGGCCAGCGTGGGACGAGCTTGACAGCACCCCCGTCCTCCAGACCCGTGTCGGCAACGCGCTGTGCATCGTCCAGCTCCTCCTCACACCCTTCGATGTGTGCTGCGACGTTCTCAGCCTCACGGGCTGCGTTGTTGATAGAACCCGGGAACATCTCGTTGAGCGCAGCCGCCTTCAGCCCGACCACAGTCCCGCCTTCCGGAACACCGACGACACAGCTGTCACCGGTCCCGGTGTGACGGACACAGACCTCCATGGGATTCCCGTTCGGCTTGTTCGTGAAGCAAAGCTGCAAAGCCTTTCTGAAGTGGCGGTGTGTGCAGTGTGCGTCATGGTGGGGCTGGGGAGCAAAGACAGTGTGCTTCAAGGCGGTGACCTGGGAGTACCGGAAGACCCTGGAGGGGGTCGGGGTTGAGAAGCCGTGCCTTCGTGGATGGGGTTGTGGCGGGGTTGGGGAAGTGCCTCGTGTTCTGTTCTCTGCTCGGAAGGACTTCAGAGTGGGTGAGGGCTGGGGGATGCCCACACACGTGTCACGCACCACGCTGGCGATGCTGCACGCCCTCCTGGAGGAGTCCGACCCACCCCAGGAGAACAGCGCGGAGAACGGGAATCACACAAGGCAGGGAAACAGGTAGCGAGGCAGCAGCGAGACTGCACGCAGGGTGGAACGGAAGACACGTTGTGAAGACCCACCTCCCGCAGAGGCTGAATGCAACACCAGAACCCTTTGCTGAGGCGGCACAGTGTGGTGGCATACTCACTAAAGGCTTCTCCGCTGCCCCACCCCACACCCCCTCCATACACACGTGTGTGGTGTGGTTGCGGAGGTGTCGAACTGTCGGCCAAATTTTGAGAAGTGGGGAGCGAGACAGGTGGGCATGGGTCCCAAGACAGATACCCCCCCCCCCCTAGGCCCCCAGATGTCCTTGAGAAAAACTGTAATTTTTTTGAAATATCCAGGTCTGGAGGTCAACAGTGCCAACCCACCCCCAAACCCACTCCGGATATGAATTTCCGGAGGTTTTTACCCACTTTTAGGCCCACCAACCCTCATTTTTGGCCATTTTTTGGCATTTTTTTCGCTTTTCTGGGGTGAGTCCTGTGCAAGGTGGTTGCAGGGTCATTTTCGGGTAAAAATGTGCATTTTAACGCACTTCTACTGGTCCTAGAGGCCCTGGATGGTATACAATGTGCCCCAGGGATGCCTAGGGTACATTTTTCACCCGAAAACCACCCAACATGGGGTCCAGTCGCCCAAATTTTATCATTTTTTCGTAAAATTGGGACATTTACCCCACATGGGCGAAACCCCCATTTTTCACAGTTTTTTCAAAATATCGGACCGAATTTGGGCAATTCGGTGTAGAAAACCTGTTCCGACAGGCCCATACACCCCTTTTAGGGCATTCCCAGTGGTTTCTGGGTGGTTATTGGGTTATAGGGTGCCTACAACATGGCTGCAGGATGTGTGCAGGGTCCTCCAACATCGTTGCAGGGTCCTTTTTTTGGGTTAAAAAAAGGCATTTTCACACACTTCTACTGGTCCTCGAGGCCCTGGATGGAGGCCTCTTGAGGCCCTGGATGGGAAACAATGTACCCCAGGGATGCCTAGGGTACGTTTTTCACCCGAAAACCACCCAAAATGGGGTCTAGTTGCCCCGATTTTGTCATTTTTTCATGGAAATCGGGATTTTGCCCATAATGGGCGAAACCCCCTTTTTTCACCGATTTTTGTCAGCTGATTGAGGGTGTGATATGAGGGTTCTATCCAACAAGGATATCAAGGCGGCACTTTCAAAGTCCTGCCAAGGACAGCGCCACGTGGGTGTGTGCTTCTGATATATGTTATGTCATCATGTGAACCCTCCCCAGCGTGTGCCAACATCCCTGACACGCTCACGAAAAGCATGACACGGAGAAAACAGGTGCCGAAACAACCTGCCGAGCACACGGGTGGTGCCACGTTGATCCACGCAGCGATCTCCCATGACAGGAAGCCTTGTCGCCACGGCAGAGTAGCCGCAGACTGTGGGAGAGGTGTCGCCAGTCACCTTGAGGTTGCAGTGTGTCATCAGGCTAAGACCCGTGCCCTCTTCACCTCCCCTGTTAGGTTGCTCCCATATCGTTGCCTGCTTTGGGGCCTGAAGGACCGATTTTTCAAAAATTCGGGCCGAAAATGGGCGACTAAGTGTGAAAAACCGGTTTCATTGGGTCCCCAGACATATTTTTGAGGCGGGTACACCCATTTTAGGTGCCAATAACCCTTGTTTGGGGTCGGAAAAAATTTTATTACAAATTTTTCAAGTACATCTGGTCCCCTACCCCCCCCCCCCTAGGGCTATGATGGGAAGGAAACGCGTTTCCATCGAAAAATCGAAAATAAGGAAACGGAAACGGATACGGAAACGGAAACGTTTCCTTATTTTGAGGAAACGCCCTCTTTGCACTGGGGAAGCAGGAGAAACAACACAGGTTTACCACAGTCGCTTGGACTTCCCCTGGTCTGACAGGATCTCCGGACCGGTCCACACTGAAGCCGCGCTTCTTCGAAGTCTTGGGGGTGGGTTTGGGTGGCCTGTTCCTTCGGTGTGGTGACCCTTTGTTCGTGCTGGTGTGTGTTGATAACTTTTCCAGTGCAAAATACACAGGCGTTTCCTTCGGAAGGAAACGCGTTTCCTTCCCGAAATCGAAAATATGGAAACGGAAACGGGAACGGAAACGGAAACGTTTCCACGTTTCCTTCCCATCATAGCCCTAGGGCGGGTCGAAAGCCTGTCCCAAAATGGGGTTTTTCGACATAGCAGCCGCGGCCCTCTATTTGACCTTCTGACCCCCCAGAACCCACCATACCCCGGTTTTTGGGCCCTAGGAGTCCGATTTTCGGGCTCCCGAGCCCCGGAAAGTCGATTTTTGATGATGTCAAAATTTTGTTCCCTATACTGCACCTCAGGGTCACGCACGGGTTCGCCAGTCCACTATCAGCCCATGTGCAGGCCCACTTTCTCGACCTCCTCCACCCCTTCCTCCCCTGCGTCCTCAAGACCCTCCATAGGTGCCAATCCTGCATCTTTCGACCCTCTTCCCACTCCAGCGTCGCACCAAACTGTTGAATGCGGGCAGCCACCATCTCCTTCTCTGTATACACTGCCAGATCATGCAAAGATGCATACTGATGCAGAGTGGGAACCGTCATCAACTTGCACAGTGTGCGGTGCTTGGCTGCAAGGGACAGGCGGCACAACTGGCCACTGCTCCGACACTGAGATGCTGGTCTGGCCAACGAACTCTTTGTAAGTTGAAAGGTCTCCTCTGTCGGGAGGGGGGTTTGCGAACCAACCCTCACGACTTGCTCATGGCTTGCTGAGCAGGGCGTGCAATGACTTTCTGATTATTCAGGACGTGCATTCGAAGCCCGCGCACTTCTTCTGTGAAATGGTTGTTGCAAGAGTTGCACTGTGTGATTCCTTGATCCCCTTCCTCGCCTCAGCGTACGGAGGACGCTTGAATGTCCCGAGCATATCCTTCGCAGCGTCTTTAGCCAGTTCCGCGCACTCGTCATTTACATAAGGCGCGTGCAGCATAAATACCCGGACACTGTTCTGAGACCAGGTCCCACAGGACCCTGGTCTTGAGCGCCAGAAGAGAACCTTGATGATAAGCTCGGGCTCTGCGTTGCAGCTGGGTACTCGCTGCGCTCTTCCACCTCCCTTGACTGTCTGCATCCACAGGAGAAATGCTTCGCAGATAACGGCAGCAGTGGCAAGTGTTTAGTCCGGACAGTTTACCTGCCTTGCATTCTAAGAGAGCATTCTCATGAGGGCATCAACACTAATGCATCACTGTCGGCTATGATGACATCCTCCCTGTTCCTGGCAGCTCCGAGTTCAATAGCAGGCCACCCAACGACTGTGTCAGATGGCAGTATTCGATGGCATCTTCTCACTGTCCGAATCGTTGGGATACGACGTTGTTTGTGGCGCGGATGAGCGGTTGCATCAGAAAATCACAGCCGCAGGATGGTGTGCGCTCGGACGTCCCAGGATGAGAGTGTTTTACTATCTGCCCGTGGCAGGCGTCCGTGCCATGACCCGGAGGTGCAGTATAGGGAACGGAAAAATTGACATCATCAAAAATCGACTTTCCGGGGCTCGGGAGCCCGAAAATCGGACTCCTAGGGCCCAAAAACCGGGGTATGGTGGGTTCTGGGGGGTCAGAAGGTCAAATAGAGGGCCGCGGCTGCTATGTCGAAAAACACCATTTTGGGACAAAAAAACGGGGCTTTCGACCCCCCCTACCCCCCCCCGCCAACACACACGCACATCAGATTGAAGATGGACGAACAAAGGAAGGCACTCTCTTGGGAAAGATATTGTCCCGTCGTGTAAGGGTGCGAGTGGGTGTCGCATCAAGAATCCCTACACGGCATCAAGGTGAATCCAAAACTGTGGAATATCACCACAGCGGCTCCAAGAATAAGTATCCTCCCGCGTGTGTTTGTGTTGTGCCGTGAGCTCCAAACCTCCGGGTATGTGTGATTGCGAGAAAAAAGAAGGGGCGGTGGGTGGGGTGGGGTGGGGGGGAGTCTTGCTCGGTCAGAGGATACAAAGGAGATAGGGGGAGGGGGAGGTCAGTTCATCCAGTTCTGCTGTAGTATCAGTTCGCGTGCGGAGGGGCTGGAGCGGGGAACAAAGAGACACAAATCCTGCTGTGAGTTGTGCGGTGTTTCCCCTCAGCCCCCCTTCCAACCTTGCGTTTTGCAAGTGGTAGTAAAAAGAAAAACACGACAGGTCAGATCGCCCGTCCTTCCTCGACCTCACGACTCCCCCCTACGCACCTACGGTGCTCAAACAAGTTTGTGGGGGAGTCTTGCTCGGTCAGAGGATACAAAGGAGATAGGGGGGGGGGGAGGTCAGTTCATCCAGTTCTGCTGTAGTATCAGTTCGCGTGCGGAGGGGCTGGAGCGGGGAACAAACCCTCGCGTCTGACCTGTAAGCCCGCTGCGACTTCTTCGATCCCCAACGTCGCAGCGCGCGATCGCCTCGCTGCCCTCGGCACTCTGTCGGGACCACACATCCGCTGGCCTCTCGTCGGTGGAGACCCACTCGACCACCAGGCGCGCCCGCGCCCGGGCCAGCAGTGTCTCGATCCTACGCAGGACCGAGTTTGCCAGGCGGGTCCTCGCGTGCCCCTTCGTCAGTACAACGCGCGCCGCGTCGTTGTCCACCCAGAGGAGGATCTCGCTGTGCCCCACAGATACGGCCCACGCCACGGCCTTCTCTGCGGCCCGGAGCTCAAGATGAAACATAACGCCCTGCACGACGTGCCATGTAGCCCCACCCCGTGGTGGATGCGTCCGACCACACCACTACTGAAAACACGCACGGGGGCCGTGGTGAGGGTGTCCGCCGCGACGCGTCATCGATATGCCGTCGAATGACCCACATGACCTCGCCCGTGGCGTCAGCCGGAAAACCCACTTCGTTCGCCCACGCGCACTCGCCGCCCGACACCCGGCGCGCCCAGCGCCGCACAAACTGCAGAACGCCATCAAGGAAGCACAACCGCACCTCGCACACATGCGCCACCCGGAAGACAAACCCGCACACGCCCCACCACGTCCGCAGCGCCGCAACCTCGAGCGTCAGGGACGCCATCAGTTGCTCCCGCGCCTTTGCGCGCCACTTATGCGTGAGGCGGTACGCAGCCTCCGCGATACGCCACTCCAGCCCGAGGTAGTCCCGTTGCCGCGCGGGCGCACGCATGCTTTTCGCCTCGTTGACGTGGCCCCCAGCGCGAAGTAGTCGATTCCTAATGTACGCGGCGCGCACCCGGACCTCGATCTCGGATACCCCCGTGACCAAGATGTCGTCGATAGATCACCGCGTGGTCCCCAGCCAGGTCGCCCAAGAAAACCTCCGATGGGATCTGGGCTATCAACGGCGCGTAGCTAAAACCCATGGGGGGTCGCTGCCATCGATACCAACTCGCGCCCACCCACACGCAGAAGTGTGACACCACCACCGTGGCCAGGGGGAACTGGTGGAAGTACCCCTTGAGGTCAATCACCTGACCCCGACCAGCGCCCGCCTCGCGTAGCGTCCTGGCGAGCAACAGGGGAGCCGGCAGCTTGAACCTGGGAGGGCGCGGCAGCCTCTGGTTCACGGGCCGCCCGTCTACCATGATGCGCCTCGTGCTGGGATCCGCCTTCGCAATGTCGAAAACGCACACCACCTCACGCTTGATGTCTTGCCTCCGGAGGGGCGCCAGGACCCCAGCCGCACAGTACGCCTTCACGAAGCTGGGGCGCAAGTCGCTGGGGGGCCCTGGAAGGGGCACGCCCGACGACAGCTGCTCCTGGTATATCTCCCCGTCAGTGCACCACCGCAGGTAATCCGCCGACCGGCCCCGTTCCTCGGCCATGCGCGCGACTTTCGTAACCTACATATACTCTGTACAGGTTGTGACAGCAAGTGAGGTTCGAACCCTCGACCGCTCACAACAAGGAGGTGTGCTCAACCACTATACTATGGGAGCCACTACGCCTTCACTCCACCAAAACCCGGCCTCGTCCGGCATCAGCCCCCTGATGAGCTTCTTGATCTCCTCGTAGTGGTTGGAGTCCCCGCCGAACACCAGGCCTGCCGTCGTTGTGGATCGCCAGAAACGCACCGCTACCGCCGTCAGCTCCCCGGCCGGCATGTAGATGGCCGGCCTCCACTTGCTGGATCCCTTCTCTTTTGCAATGTTTTGCATAGATCTGCGCGTCCACCAGCTCTGGAGGCCCCCCTGCCCCCCCAATCTCCTGCCAGTCCTCCCTCATCACAAAACGCAGGTCGCTGATGCGTGATCTGGTCACCCACGCCATCGCGAGCATACCCGCCGCGTCCTGCCTTCCCCGAAGTTGTAGATCGTGCAATGCCTGCCGCACATCGGTGGTCCGCAGTGTGTGGCCTGCACGGGCCGTACCATGATCCCCAGGCGTTGAGGCGCTTTCCGCGCCGCCCGAAACTTCACAGACCGGACACGGGTGCCTCTCTCCCGCAGGGCCTTCCCGAGTCGGTCCATGTAGTTCACCACCGTGCCCGGCGCCGCACCCCCCAGCCTTGGCCACGACCAGTTTCTGGCTGCATCCTCGCACGATGTCCCCTCCGGCCTAGCCGCCCTCCACTCGTCGAACCTGTCGAGGAGGCGTTGCCGCTCGCGCGTCGCCCCGGACCCCGTGGCGTAGAGGTGTGCTGACTGCCACGGGATCAGCCTCCGGATCGCTGCCCCCACGCGTTTGCCATCCCTTTCGGCAAAAATCGCGTTCTCGATCCCCTTCCGCGACACCCCCATCCCTGCACTGCCCCCCCGGCGCGGCGTAAGGCTCCAGTGACGGAGGAGGTAGCAACGTCGCCCGCGCTCCCCCGTTCCTGCCCGCCTTCTCTGCACGCACTACTCGCATCGGAGTGCCGCCGCTCGCTCTCTTGCCCCCGCCGCCCACACTGCTCGTCGCCCCCTCGCTGCGCTTCGCCCCTGTGCTGCGAGTTATCTCGCGCATCACAGCTGAGCTGCTGGCTCGCTGGCGTATCGTACTTGCTGCAAGTTTCCTCGCGCATCATATTGGGTCTGCCTGTTTCCTCGCGCATCGCACCGGTGCTGGAGCTCCTCCTCCGCATCACAGTGGAGCTGCTTGTCGTCCCGCGCCGCGTACCGGTGCTGCACGTCTCTGTGAGCATCAAGGTAGGGCTGCGTGTCTCCTCGCGCGTCGCATCGGTGCTGCAGGTTTCCTTGCGCAACCTCGTGGAGCCGCGTGTATCCTCGCGCATCGCGCGTATCCTCGCGCATCGCACGGGTGCTGCAGGCCGCCTTGCGCCTCACCGTGGAGCTGCGTGTCTCCTCGCGCATCGCACCGGTGCTGGAGCTCCTCCTCCGCATCACAGTGGAGCTGCTTGTCGTCCCGCGCATACGCACCGGAGCTGGAGCTTCTCCTCCGCATCACAGTGGAGCTGCTTGTCGTCCCGCGCGGCGTACCGGTGCTGCACGTCTCTGTGCGCATCAAGGTAGGGCTGCGTGTATCCTCGCGCGTCGCACCGGTGCTGCAGGTTTCCTTGCGCGTCCTCGTGGAGCCGCGTGTATCCTCGCGCATCGCACGGGTGCTGTAGGCCGCCTTGCGCCTCACCGTGGAGCTGCATGTCTCCCCGCGCATCGCACCGGTGCTGGAGCTGCTCCTCCGCATCAACGTGGAGCTGCGTGTCCCCTCGCGCATCGCACCGCTGATGCAAGTTTCCTCGCGCATCGCACCAGTGCTGGAGGTCCTCCTCCGCATCACAGTGGAGCTGCTTGTCTTCCCGCGCGGCGTACCGGTGATGCACGTCTCTGTGGGCATCAAGGTAGGGCTGCGTGTCTCCTCGCGCGTCGCACCGGTGCTGCAGGTTTCCTTGCGCATCCTCGTGGAGCCGCGTGTATCCTCGCGCCTCGCACGGGTGCTGTAGGCCGCCTTGCGCCTCACCGTCGAGCTGCGTGTCTCCTCGCGCATCGCACCGGTGCTGGAGCTCCTCCTCCGCATCACAGTGGAGCTGCTTGTCGTCCCGCGCATCGCACCGGTGCTGGAGCTCCTCCTCCGCATCACAGTGGAGCTGCTTGTCGTCCCGCGCATCGCACCGGTGCTGGAGCTCCTCCTCCGCATCACAGTGGAGCTGCTTGTCGTCCCGCGCGGCGTACCGGTGCTGCACGTCTCTGTGAGCATCAAGGTAGGGCTGCGTGTCTCCTCGCGCGTCGCATCGGTGCTGCAGGTTTCCTTGCGCATCCTCGTGGAGCCGCGCGTATCCTCGCGCATCGCATGGGTGCTGTAGGCCGCCTTGCGCCTCACCGTGAAGCTGCGTGTCTCCCCGCGCATCGCACCGGTGCTGGAGCTCCTCCTCCGCATCACAGTGGAGCTGCTTGTCGTCCCGCGCCGCGTACCGGTGCTGCACGTCTCTGTGAGCATCAAGGTAGGGCTGTGTGTCTGCTCGCGCGTCGCACCGGTGCTGCAGGTTTCCTTGCGCGTCCTCGTGGAACCACGTGTACCCTCGCGCATCGCATGGGTGCTGCAGGCCGCCTTGCGCCTCACCGCGGAGCAGCGGATCGCCCTCGCCTGGCTCATCTGTGGCGCATCGCGTTCGCTCCGAAACGAAAACCCCCACCTTGGCCTTTTCCCCCGCGCCCGCCGCGCCTGGCGCGCTTGACCGGCTGGGCCGCAGAGGTGCCGGTGTCAGCCCGGCGCTTCACCCCCGTATGTCCTTTTCATGTCGGGAGCCATGAATGAGCTCCAGGCGCTCCCGGAAGGCGGATGCCGCCAGGGACCCGCGCGTGCGGAGGGGCTGGAGCGGGGAACAAAGAGACACAAATCCTGCTGTGAGTTGTGCGGTGTTTCCCCTCAGCCCCCCTTCCAACCTTGCGTTTTGCAAGTGGTAGTAAAAAGAAAAACACGACAGGTCAGATCGCCCGTCCTTCCTCGACCTCACGACTCCCCCCTACGCACCTACGGTGCTCAAACAAGTTTGTGGTGGGGTGGGGTGGGGTGGGGTGGGTCCCTTCGCGGCGTGTTTCTTTTTCCCGCAATGCTGCTGCCATAGGCGGCCGCGGCTTTTTTATTTCCCCCCTTCCCAGAAAAGCTATCTACTGCTGACGCACATCGGCCTTTCCCGCTTCTGAAGCACGTGTGCAACAGTGCGTGGTGTGAAGAAGCCCCCTGGTTGCTTTTGTCCACCAACCGCAACAAAAGCACTTTCCAGAGGCAAAACACACGCACCACTGCTGCACGAAAAAGGTGGCAACCAGGCAAGCGGGAAAACCGCGAGAGGCAGATGGAACAAACACACACACACACACAAGCCCTCAAGACTCTTGAAGCGGCCTGACTATTTAGTGTCTACGTCGCAGCAAGGGGGCGATATATACCACCCTTTTTATTGATTTCACGTGTCAGTGTTTGACTTTTTCGCAACTTCATTTCTGCCTTTTTCTCCCTCTCCAACCCCACCCGTGACACCACCAGGGTTTAGCTAGCCCTGGTCCGATTATCCCCGGTTCTTCGCTGAAGAGACGCGGCCGGGGGGAGGGGTACGAAGAGTACGCGTCGAAACCGGTGTCACGTCGTGTTGGGGAATCCTTCGGGAGTGCGATACTGAAGGGGAGGTGCTACTGCCCGTGCAGGGCGACACCGCCTTAAAACTTTATAACCACACTGGTGTGGCTGAACCCTAAAAAATGCTAAAACCCTGTGCCTGGAATTTTGACCGAGTTAGATAAAATTTTCAGTGCAATCCTTCAGCACCTCCCCCCTAGATTTTTAGGTTTTCTTGACCCAATGGTCGAAATCTGCGACATAGTGGAAATCCCGGGGACATGTCGAATTCGAAAATTTTGGGTTAAAAAACCCCAGGGGGGCCCTTTGGTTTCACCCCCTGTTGGGGGGCCTGGTGGGCGTTCAGGTGTGCTGAGACCCTTCGAGTTCTGACAGAGTGCAGCAATGGTAATCAACCGTCGTGAACGTATTTTCGTGCCGGCATGGCTATCCATGGGCGCCGTGGCATGTCGCCGCATCCGTTCCGATCACAAGTGCCAGAGGCAAATCAGGAGTCCTGGTCCAGTGCAGGCACCTGCGCTGCAGATACCCAAGGAACTGTTGTGCACAAAAATGCACACGCAAGGACAGCAACTGACTGAGGCAATGCAGCTCGCAGCCTATCGATTCGATTCGTGGCACCAAGTTTCACGAGCTGGTCACGCGATACCACGTTACTCTGCGTGGCATATTCCGTGAAATGGCTTGGGCAGCAGTGCACAGGGGAACTTTTGCTGCACTGCGACAGGACAACCCAAGCACGTGCCGCGTACATCCGGAGGTGAAGTTGGATGAGGGAGATCAGTGGCTTCTGGGAGGAAGAGGGCGACCGCATCCACGTCGCGGATAACACACTCAGCACACGAGCGGGCGTTGCATGAAATCCCCCATGTGTAAACAGGGGGAATCGGCCTTTTAGGGGGTCCTGGTCAGGAATAAAAATTTTCACACATATTTTTCGACTTCCTGAGGCCCAAAACCGGTGTTCCTGGACCCAGATGTGACATCTGGATGACATAAAAAAATCCAGAGTGCCTTAGAGGCGCGCGGGACATTTTTTTGGGGATCGTGGCTGGGGACCCCCTATTTTGGGGGATTTCCCGTAGGTGGAAAATGTCGATTTTCCAATTTTAAATCACACTGGGGGCACCTGCGGGGCCATATTTTGCATTTTCAGACAGGGGACCTATACCCTACAAACCCGATTTTCGGGTTTTTTGACCATTTTTTGCCTTGTGCGAAAACGTGATATTTTTTGGACAAAATTCCAGGCACAGGGTTTAAAAAAAAGATAGTTTGAAGGTAGTTCTGGGGTGGTGAAAAATGGCCTGGGGTGCCAAAATTATTTCCTTCCCGTACGCAGCCCACAACCCAACCCAAGCCAACCCAGGTGTACATACAACTCTATACACCACTCACCTGATTTTGCCGGTGTTGGGCGGGATTGGTGGAGTTGGGCGGTGGGAGACGCTTTACATTGGAACCTCCCTGTGGGGGGGTAGTTTCCTGGTCCAGGGTGGAGCTACTACTACCGAAGGAGCACCAGCACCGAAATATCAGCTCTGCTCGACGGAAGGTGATCAGCACCCCACACGTAGGCCGGGCCCCATGCGCACGTGCGTTTACAGGACGACTGGCTGCACGCAGTGGTTACGGAGTTTTGGAAACGCAAAAACAATTACATACGGAAAACCGCACGTGCCGTTTTTTCAGTTGAAAATTATTGTGGACGGCCACCCACCCAGGACTTGGTCACTCGACGGGCACACGCTACATGGGGGGTCTGGGGGGCGGAGCCCCCCAGCCGCCGGAGGCCACGGTAGTGAACATCTGTTCATTGTGGTCGTACAGATTCTGTGTGAATTGGCTGCGTCCTCCTGAGGTTACTGGAGTGGTTGGATTCCCTGACAATATGAGATCGGAGTACGAGACGCACACTACAGGGGGGTCTGGGGTCGGTGCCCCCCAGCCGCCGGAGGCCACGGTAGTGAGCATCTGTTCCTGCAAAACCTCTCATCGACGTCGACCATCAACCCGGTGTAACGCTAGGTTAGCGTCGCCCCAGTGTAAATGGGTTGACGCTTGGTTGACGCTCGGAGGGGGAGGCGGGGAAAATTACCCAGGCACATGCGGAAATCCGCATGTGGAAACTGTACGTACGGATTTCGGAAATCCGCATTCCGCATGTGGAGCGTAACCACTGGCTGCACGGGTTTAACGTGCGGGGTTGATCCCAGGGTGCCACTATCCTGCTGCCCCACCCGTCGCTGGCACGTGCTGGACAAGGATGCAGGCCCTGTGCAACCACCTCATGCCGACACAACACACCCTCCCTTTTGTTGCGTTTTGTTGCCTTCGAGGGCGAGGACACCGGGAGGGGAAGCCCGGGTCGGCGAGCCCAGGTCCTGAGGTCGCCCTGCTCTGTGCAAAGAACACCCCCTATCAGTGATCTCGCTGGGCTCGTGCCCAAAACTTTAATAGGTAGGGCAGCTGCCCTACCTGTAAAGGGGGCAAAAAAAATTCGCGCGCTTCGCGCGCGAACGTGAGCGCTCGGCTAGTGGATCATCCGTGTCTATCGTACCACGGGCGGTTCATGACATCCAGGAGCCAGCAGACCGCCTTCAGAGGGTCTGGGGGGCGGAGCCCCCCGGCCGCCGGAGGCCACGGTAGTAAACATATGTTCTCAGGCTGACATATCGTCCATGACATGTCAAGCACCCGACCACATTCGGTGGGTCATTGGGTTGATAGTCCGGAATAGCACTGCTCCCTGGGCCCCAGTGGGCCCAGGGGGGCGGGGGCAGATCAGAAATATTCTTGGTAGGGCAGGCTGGTCAGGCCTGCCCTACCAAGGTTTCGGACTGAATTAAATAGGTAGGGCAGCTGCCCTACCTGCCTGACCAGGCGAGGCCCCGGGATCCCTTCAGGGGAACGCCGTCGGGAGATGCTGGGAGTTTGCCACCGCGCCCGAATATGGATTTGTCAGGTGCTGTCGCATGGGGCCTGCGTGTTCGGCGTGAAAACCGCAGGTGGTGGTTCGATTCCGCCACCCACCACCCGTCGGGACCCCCCCCCCTCGGTTTTCCCAAAACCTCGTTCTTTTGAATATTTGGAACTCGTGCGGATCGTGGTGGGGTCATTTTGACCATGGGTCAAAAAATTTCACCCATTACACCCGATACTCCAGCCGCCAGTTAACAGGAGGAAATAATTTTGGCACCTACGCCAAAAAAAGGTAAAAAAAAGGTAGTTTGAAGGTAGTTCTGGGGTACCTAGAAGGGGGGAAACCAGCCACACCACACACACACACACAACACTCTAACCCGAGTGGGGCATCCGCTGTGACGTAGGGGTGGGCGGGGAGTGGGCACAGATCCGCGCAGGGTTACCCACTTAAAACCACTATCACTACACACACACACACACACACCAACCCGGAGACCAGTGCCGTCCTATCCCAGGCCTGCCGGGTGGGTGGTTGGACCGATGCGGCGGTCTCATACGCAGAGCTGAAACAGCAGGAAGTTCGGAACACCTGCTGGGCATCGAAGGAAGGCACCAGACTGGACATCTGCCTGCTGAACCCCTGCGCGGCGCCGGCCTTGCGCTCCGTCGAGGTGGCAGAAAAGGGCGAATACGGCATCCCCACGCACTGCCCGCTCTTCGTCGACCTCGATCTCGCCGCCTTCCGCCGACCGAAGCAAATCTGCATCCTCCCCGCCCCCTTTCCTAAGTGCAGGCCCACGCTCGGGGGCGCTGCCGCCAGAGAGGTGCTGCTGGATGTGCTAACCGCAGAGGAAACGAAAGAGGGTGCAACAGGAGCGCAACTCCTCCGCCGGGCCTCAGCCTGCAGCGAGAACTTCCTGAAGCGTGTCCACGTGGGCCAACTCGGAAGGCAGGAAACGGCGTACACGGGCAGGGCGGAGGGTTACCACATGCAGCGGTCGAGGGTGGCCACCAAACACCGCCCCGCCTCCGCCCGAGGAGCGGGCGACAAGAACACCCGGGCGAAGGACAAGCTGTTGGGGAACCTCCGGACCCTCATCCTGGAGGGCCGCCACCGACTGCTGGAGTCTGCGCCATACCCCCCCACACCCAACGAAGAGCACGCCTGGGGCGCTGCGAAGAAGCGGCTGAAGGGAGGGGGCCTTCCCCCGGGGCTGGAGGCGGCGCTGGCGGGCACCACCTCACAACTGCCGGACCTCGAGACGATGGAGATGGCCCTTGTCGCCCTGGAGGGATCTCAGCGAGGCATGTTCGACGCGCTCCGCGACGAAAGACTCCGCACGTGGAAGGCGAGGATGCAGAAGGCCTGGACGCAGGAGGCGGGGATAGTGTTCTCGTACCTCGCAGACCGCTTCTGCGCCCCTACCACCTTCATGCGCCGCGAGGATGGCTCCTTCACGGCCTGCCCCAAGGAGGCGGATGAACTGCTGAGGAGCGATACTGCGTGGGGGGGCTACTTCCGGAAGTATGCGACGACGCCTGAGCCTCGCTGGGACACCTTCCGACAGAGGTACAGCGACTTCCTCCCTGACCCGGCCGAGATGGAGTGTAAGACCATTACGGCAGAAGACGTTGGGACAGCGCTGGCTAAAATGTCTACATCCACCTCGCCGGGCCTACACGGCTGGAGGGTGCACGAGCTGCGGCAACTCCCAGGGGACCTCCTCAAGTTGTTCGCGGAGGTGTTCAATGAGGTCGAGAGATCGGGCGAATGGCCGGAGCAGCTGATGCACGCCATGATTTGCCTCATTCCCAAGCCCGGCAGCTCAGGTGAGCCGCTGTCGCAGCGCCCCATCAGCATCACTCCCGTGCTGTACAGGGTGTGGGCAGCAATCCGAGTGAAGCCTGCGCTGAAGTGGCTGGAGAGCATTGCGCCTGAGGACATGCACGGATGCAGACCTGGCCACGGCGCGGAGGACCTCATCTGGCACCTGGCAGCACGGATCGAAGAGGCCCACCTCACAGGACAGCCACTGTACGGTGTCGCCCTAGACTTTAAGAAATGCTTCGACACGGTGCCGATTGACCTGACCTTCTGTCTAGCTGCGGAGCTCGGCTTCGACGGCCGAGTCCTGCGCACCCTGCGGGCAGCGTACGGGTCAATGCAGCGGCACTTCCGGGTAAGCGGCACTATCGGGGAGGGCTTCTACTGTCATGTTATTGGTTTATTTCTGTGTACAGATACACACTGCTGATTTGCTTGTCGGGTGGGGGGGGGGAAAAAAAGGGGGAAAGAACCATATCAAAAGACATAGCAAAAACGGGGGTTGGGGGAGGGGGGGGGGGGGAAATGGTTGAGAAAAAACATACATATCGGGGAGGGCTTCCTGCCAACCAACGGCATCATGCAGGGCTGCCCCATTAGCGTCGTGCTGATCAACGTGCTGGTGGGTGTATGGATGCGCATGGCGGAGCACCGGCAGGGCACGAGGGCGTTGTCGTTTGTGGACGATGTGTACGCGGTGACCCCCAGCCCGGGGACCTTGCAAGCAGTGGTGGATGACTCTACAGATTTCTCCCACGATACCGGGATGGTAATATGCGCAGAGGTCAAGTCACATGTCTTCTCGACGTCCCCCGAGCCGTTGACCCCGATAGTCTACCGGACACGGGACGGCACGGCTACCCCCCTTCGACAGCGCGATAGCTTCGACTGCCTCGGGGCCATGCTGCATGCGCGCCCGCTCGAGGGACCCGAGGTGCCCAAATCGGAGCGCGTCGCCCGCCGAAAAGAGGGCGCAGAGCAGAACCTGCGCAGGACCTCGGCACTGCCCCTACCGGTGCAGTGGAAGGGGCAGGCAGCAGCGATGACAGCGGGGTCCAGGCTCTACTACGACGCCCTGGTCACCCGCTGGGAGGACGCCGACATCAGGCGATGAAGGGGGCTCTTCGTCGCCGCGCTGTGGTCCGGACCCCCCCGCAGGGCGCGGGAGGCTGTGCTGGATGTCCTCCACCATGCACATCGGGTGGACCCCGCCGTCGCCCCCCGCTACCGGCAGATCACCACCTGGGCCATGCAGGTCAAGAAGTGGGGCCGCTGCAGGGTTCTGTCTGAGACGGCTTGGGATAGCAGAGTGAGGCTTACAGGGACAGGCCCCTTCGCGCTTTTCCGAGCGGCCCTTCGGTGGATAGGATGGAGCTGGAGCACGGCGACCACCCTATCTTACACTGATGAAGCGGGACGGAGCATAGTCTTCGACCCCACCGCAGCAACAACGAGCGGATGGGGGATCTTCGCTCATGACCTCCGCCAGGCCCTACGTACACAGGTGGCCAAGGCGCTGGCTGGTCGTCGTGACGACTTTGCGGGCGCTCAGCACGGCATCGACGGGCAAGCCACACGCTGCGTCCTGGAGGGAGAGGGCGCCGCGGTCACGGGATACCAACGGGGCCTCCTTCGTTCCGTCATTGCAGGGGCGGTGCCTGTCCGAGGGCGCACGGGGCAGGGCGGGATCTGCCGATACTGCAACGCAGGCACCCCCGAGACGGTGATGCACCTATGGTGGGAGTGCTCCGCGTGGGACCCAATCCGACAAAACCACCCCATTACGGCTGTGGACCGGTCAACCTGGCCACCTTGCTTGGCGTTATGCGGGGTGGCGCCCGCCTTTAGACACGGCATCCCGGAGGACAGGCAGCCCCTGCCACTATCCTTCGCACGCAGGGTGGATATAGTGGCGCAGCTGCACCGCTACTTCATTGCAATCCTCTCGGCGCGGCAGGAGAAAGATGGACTGCTCGACCGCTCCGCGCGCCACCACCGCACCCTTCACTATCCATGGGGGTGGTGCACACCCAACCCCGAACAGGCCTGCATCCCTGTGCGGGCGCCGTCCACTGTCAAACAGACGTGGGGCAAGCGCCCCCCGGAGCTGTGGGTGGCCCTCTGCGACTGGCTGCGGGGCCTGAAATGGGGGCCGCAGGGAGGGGAGCACACCGTGACCCTCATGGAGTTGGCTGTCGACTTCGAGCTGTCGACCGGCCTCACCCTCCCAGAAGTCGAAACGCGCCGCATCCGCCCCCACACACCTGACCCCCCTGAGAGGGGGCCGCGGGAGGCCCGCCCACGCATCCCCGAGGGCGCATCCCCGGGGCTCACCCTCTACTTCGACGGCGGAGCAAGGGACAACGGCACCCCCTTCGCCCTGGCGGGTGCAGGTGCGGTGCTCTACCGAGACGGCCTCAAGGTGTCGGAAGAGATCCTCCCTCTGCTGAACGTACGCAGCAACAACATCGCTGAGTACGAAGGGGTTCGGGCAGGCCTACGGCTGCTCAGAAGGGGCGACCCGCCCCCTGAGGGGAACGTTACGGTGCGGGGTGACTCGCAGGTGGTGCTGCGACACCTAAAAGGGGAAGCGGTTTGCCGCGATAAATCCCTCCGCCCCCTCTTCCTCAGCACGGCACGGCTGGCTGCCGACCTCGGGCCCCGGATCACCCTTACGTATGAGCACGTGAAAAGGGAACTCAACGTCGATGCGGACGCCCTGAGCAACGCCGCCATGGACGAGGCTGAGAGGCAGGGGGAGACCTCGCAGGAGCAGCTGCGGCAGGACTTCGCAGCCTTCCAGAAGAGCATCCTGGGCAAGGCTCACTCGTTGAGGCAGCTCTGCGAGGTGGTGCGCAAGACTTCCAAGCAACCATGGCACTGTGGCCACACTGCGAGCTCCACTGTCCTCACCGCGATCGGGGGAACCGTGGCAGGGGGCCTGTCCAGGAGAGCCCAGCTCAGCCCAGCCACCGAGTCGGTGATGCGCAGCCTCCAAGCGCACACGGCAGGCCCGGGCTTGAACCAGCGGGACACAGCCTTCCACTCCCGCGGCATGGCGTGGGCCGCAACCTTCGCACCGCAGCCCCACTACCCAGAGGGGTGGCAGCAAGCGGCCCAGCAATGGACTGCCAGCAGCCGGCAAGCCAACGCCCGGACAGGACGGTCATGGGAACGACGGGGCGCTGCTCCCCGGACTGCCCCCCCTGGAGCCAGACGGAACGCGAAGATGCTTACCTGCGCTCTGCACTGGAAACCCCGCTGCGTGGACTGCCGGCGCCGGCGCCTCTCGGAAGAGAACTGCTGCCGGGACCACCACGGGAAGAACGACGGCTTGCAAGTCACCATGGAATTTTGCAAGACGCATCGCATGGGCCGGTGCGGGGACTGCCACAGCAGTGCGAAATCACTCACACACTGTTGCGGCACGCACCACGCTGGCTATGCCTCACGCCCTCCTCGGAGTGGCACTGAGTTGGCCCCACACTCTAACCCGAGTGGGGCATCCGCTGTGACGTAGGGGTGGGCGGGGAGTGGGCACAGATCCGCGCAGGGTTACCCACTTAAAACCACTATCACTACACACACACACACCAAAAAAGACAAGGGGGAAAAAGGGGGAAGCAGAAATTCTTGAGTCTCTGATTTGTGTCGGAGGATAGGAAAGGGAAAAGGGGTGAGGTAAACATTCTGAGATCTCAGAGAGAGTGGTTGTACTTGTTGATCGCTTCCACTATCTCGATCACACCCCCACACCAGAAACAAAAGACGGCAGAAACAAAAGACGGCAGAAGAACAAGAAGAGGAGGAGCTCAAACAACGTGAAGCTGTTTTGTGTGTGCACAGGAAGTCGTTGTTGCCTGTGTTTTGTCCCTCCCACGCACAAGTTAGGGTTGGCGGAAAGCAGAAAGGAACAGGGTTGCTCGCTCTGCTTTGAACTTCCTGCCCTTTCTGCCTTTTCGTGTTTGTTTGGTTGTTTGCTTGCTTGTTTGTTTGTTTGTTTGTTTCGCGCCTGTTGCAACAGCGGCAAGAAAAGACAAAAAAATGTCACTCCAGTACAGCCGCTCTTTACTCTACTACTATTTTGTTTGTGATGCGTTGACGCTTCCACACACAAATGCCTCAACTCCTGTGATGGGGGAGGCGAGGAGGAGTGGTGTGCGGAGCACCGTTTGGCTGTGGTGGAGTGACATTTTCTGCTCTTGGTGACAAGTGTGCGTAAAAACAAAAGGTATGAGATGCACTGAGCCGCACGTGCTCAGACACCCTCGCACAAACATTATAAAATATTACTGTAGTAAGTTGAGAAGCTAAATTTAGCAGGCGTAAAGACCCGTCCTGCACCCTCGGAAGAAGATCCCCCAGAGAGGGGGAGAGGGAGAGGGAGCGGGAGAGAGCTGGGGGCAAGTGCCGGGAGGGAACATGGCATGTCACGTTGTGCTGTGGCCGGGCCGCCTCGTGTGCAACGACAACTGCCGCATATGACACACACCCAGCAAGTCAGCAGCCTACTGACACAGCGTGCATTTTTTCCCTGTTACCGTTTCCCTTCCCTTGACCCCACGCAGCTAAGAGAAAAGAACGAAAAGAAGCCCACCGAACCTCGCGTGCTCTGAAGGCACCGAAATCAGAAGAGCCGGGCGACTGGGTCGGGTCGCGGAAAAGAGGCGCAAAAAACAAGGGACGTGAAAAAGAGGCAGGGGTCCCCCCTGTCATCATCCTCCATGCATATACATACGGAAAAAGCAAGAAAACAACAACAATTATCATTGTGTAACAGCTAACGAACCCTGCAGCGCACAACATGCATGTGTTGCTTCCTAGCGTTGACCGGTCGGCGTCGTCTTCTCAAGCAGCTCGGGGGCCGTGAACCGCCCGTCCGCCTTCCAGCACTTCGCCTCCTCTGCCCAGAACCCGCCGTTCGTGGTCAGCTTCTCCCACGCCGCAGCGAAGTGTGCGTCCAGGTAGCCGAGGTCCTCCGCAAACGCACCCACAATGCTGTTGTAGTTCCCGTCGTATGTGAGCGCCACGTCCGTCGTCAGCATCATCAGGTCAGGCCTTTGCGGGATGCGCCACTGCCACTTTCCACCCGGCCCACGGTACACCCTGTAGTCGCGCCCGTATTTGGCGAGAAGCTGGAAGAACTCGTTGTCCCACTTGAACGGGTCCGTCGTCCACGGGCCCTCAATCCCGCTCGTGAAGGTGTCCCTCCCCTTCCCGGTCCCGCAGTTCCCCGGCCACGGGTTCAGCGGCTGCTCCGCAGGCGTGGGCCCGGCCCCGAGGGGGCATGCTCCGTGCGACTTCCCAAACGCATGCCCGCCCCCAATCAGCGCCACAGTCTCCGTGTCGTTCATCCCCATGCGGGAGAAGATCTCGCGGATGTGGTCCGCAGTGCGCACCGGCTCCGGCACCCCCAGGAACCCCTCCGGGTTCACGTAGATCAGCCCCACAACCGCCGCCCCGATGGGGGCCGGGCAGTTACCCGGGGTCGGGCACGGCGGCTGCTCCGCCCCGGGCCCGAGCGGCGCACTCGCACTCCCGTCTGCCTCGTCAATGCGCCCCACACACACCTCCGTCACAGGGCCCCCCATGTGCAGGATTGCCCCCGTCCCGGCCAGGACAAACAGGTCCCCCCAGCTCAGGGCGTCCCCGTACTTCTGCTTCACAGGCCACAGGAGGGCGCGTGCCTTGTCCAGGTTTGTGTTGTCCTCCCAGCTGCTCTCCGGCTGGAAGCGCTGGCGGCCCCCGCCGCACCCGCCCGCCCCGTCCGTGCTGCGGAACGACCCGGAGCAGTGCCACGCAAGGCGCACAAACAGCCCCCCGTACGACTGCCCAATCACAGACGAACGGAACTTGTCCGCAGGCCAGCACCGCTCCGACTGCGTCAGCAGGTCCACAATGTCTGCAAGCACAGCCTCCACAGACAGCCCCTTCAGCGCCTTGTTGTAGTCCTCCCGCGAAGGCACCGGTGCGCGGTTCTCCGCCGGTGTCCCCTGCAGAAGCCCGGGACACACTGCGTCTGCCCCGCGTCCTTCCCGGCCCCAGCCTGCATGTGCATCCGCACACACCACCAGCCCCACAGCCAGCAGCACCCCCACCCGTCCCATCCCGCCGCACCTCTGCATTTATCTGTGTGCTGTTGCTGTCTGTGTCAACTTCCCCCTCCAAGAAAAGGACCTGTGGGTGTCCGCGTGTGTTTGTGTTTGTGTTGTGCCGTGAGCTCCAAACCTCCGGGTATGTGTGATTGCGAGAAAGAAGGGGCCGTGGGCATCTCCCAGTGAGGGGGGACGCTGTTTCGTGATCTCCTGGCCGTACGGAGGCATTTGCTTTCGTAGCCTCTTCCTCTTTTCGTTTGGTGGTGTGTTGGTGGCACAGAGGGCGTGGTGCGAGGTGCCAGAATGCTTTTGTCCACCAACCGCAACAAAATCACTTTCCAGAGGCAACACACGCACCACTGCTGCACGAAAAGGTGGCAACCAGGCAAGCGGGAAAACCGCGAGAGGCAGGTGGAACACACACACACACAGCAAAAAAGACAAGGGGGAAAAAAGGGGAAGCAGAAACAAAAGACGGCAGAAGAACAAGAAGAGGAGGAGCTCAAATAACGTGAAGCTGTTTTGTGTGTGCACAGGAAGTCGTTGTTGCTAAATAACCTCTGTTTTGTCCCTCCCACGCATAAGTTAGGGTTGGCGGAAAGCAGAAAGGAACAGGGTTGCTCGCACTGACGAAAATCGACAGTCGACTGTCGACAGCTTTTTCGACAGGTATACCTTGTCAAAAAATAATCGGCAGTCCACTTTCGACTTTCGACAGTTTCACCTGTCGACTGTCGACCTGTCGATTCGACAAGTTCCTCGACCTGTCGAAGAACTGTCGAACGACGGGTCGAAACGTATGTCGTCTGTCGATTTCGACAGGTCGACCTGGTTCCTTACAGCGCGTCGTGCAGCCAGTCGCCGTGCCGTTTCCGTTCTCTTGCGTTATTTTTATTTCGACAACGTGCCGGAAGCACCGTGGTGAAAGGAGTGAAAGAACTAGAGAAACCAAGAAAGAAAATACAGCAGCAGTCTCTCGAGTCTTCCTTTCAGATGATTTTTGCATTGATCGCTTCCACCGTTTTTTTTTCTCGCTGGCGCTAGTGATGTCGGCTGGCAGAAAAAACACACAACAAACCCCCCCCCCCCCCCCGCGTGTCGAGTGACCTTACCTGTCTGAAGTACAGAAAATGTGTCGGGTTGGGTGGAGCATACACACACACATACACATATGTTCACATAACACAGGGCAAACCGCACAAACGTGTTCACACATCCGGCATCCTATGCGAAATACCCGCCGCTCCCCGGGAGCTGTTGCGGGAACCATCCGCTCTTCCGACCCACCGAGACTCTTGCCGTATTTTCTCTACCACACGGGGTGTGTTTTACCAAAAAAAAGTGAAAAAAGGGGGGGAGAGAACGCCGCTGAAAGCGCGACGAAGACCATCGCAAATGCCTTTTTCCAAAGAACGCGCGCTGTTCGAAGCATGAGGGCGGGCGGGCGGGCGGGCGGGCGCCCAGCCACTCGCCGTTCTTTGTTCCGTTCCATCATGTTTCCAGCAGGGGGGGCTGGGCCCACGGCCGAACCCGCGACGCAGGGGACACCTTTTGCAGAAGAAAAAGCTTCAACCCACCTCCACCCCCACCTGCTTTGCGCAATAGGTCGTCCAGGCGTGCCTGAGCAGCCCCGTCCCGGTCACTCCAGCCCCGCAAACCTTCCGGGGCTGGAGGAGTCAGGGGACGGGCCACTGTTGGTGGTGCACATGGCTCGACCGAATCATCGGATCGTGTGCTGTGTCTCGCAGGAAGAGAGAGAGAGAGAGAGAGGGGGAGAGAGAGGTTGAGATGCACATCATGCTACCGTTGTGCTCGCGACACACTGTGGCATCCAAGTTGATTTGGGAGTTATTGTCATAAACCTGTCCACAATCCGTTCCAACTGAACGCCTGGCTGCTCTGGACTCTCGAGGCGGTTGAGCACGCCCGCTCGTGGGGTTTTCAAGACATGTGTTGTTCACACCTGTGCTGTCAGACGCCGCCCCACCACCCCCCGAAACCCCTTTCCCTTCAATTTCAATTTCAGAGCGGGCGTCTGGGTGCCCCTCCACGCCCGCAGCAAAGAAAGATACGGCCAGGCAAGTGGCCGCAAGTGCGGTCACCACCTCCTTCCACCCTACCCCCCCCTCCCAGTCCGTTTGTTCAAGTGACGCCCGTCTCTGCCTTGGGTCTGACCCCCCAAACAGACTGACCCGATACCGCGGTGCAGGCTGCCTGTGGCCCGCACCTGTTGATTGTCAAAAGTCCCATCCAGCACGCAGCCACCGCCTCTTCGATCTTGTTCACTGCCAGGAATGGCCGCGACAGCTTCTTCCTCCGCCGCTTCTGTTGAGTGGCTCACTGCGCCTGTTGCCGACGGTGTCATGCTTTGTCTTTGGCCGCGAAGGGAAGCCACACCCGATCTGCAAACCAACGTCGCTTGGCGTCGGGTGCGCCATTGGGCCCCCCGCCCCCCGCCCCTGAAACCTCGGTTTTCAACCGGTCTGCAACATTTGTTGGTCTGTACCCGTTTACCCCCGGGAGGCGACCGTTTGTGTGATAGGCAACTTCTATTCGACAAGAAGGGCGAAAATATGAGACCGAACTCCAACGACCACGACAACGAAAAATTCTTGAGTCTCTGATTTGTGTCGGAGGATAGGAAAGGGAAAAGGGGTGAGGTAAACATTCTCAGAGAGAGTGGTTGTACTTGTTGATCGCTTCCACTATCTCGATCACACCCCCCAAAATAAAAGCGCTCCGCACGTGAGGGGGGGGGGGGGATCCTCGGTGGCACTCCGCCGGTGTCTGCCGCCCGGCGGGACAGTGCTTGCAGGGGATTTTTTTTGTTACCAGACACACCTGTGTGTCAGAGGAAATGCGACAGAGTCAGAGATCAAGTCGTTGTCAGACACATGGAAGGTGCGCAGCGACGCTCCTCATTGTTCTTCTCTATCTTCTTTGCTCTGCCATCATTCCACTTTCTGTACTTCAGGCAGGTCAGCCGAGGCGACGCACACAGAGGGGTGGGGGTGAGAGAGAGAGAGAGAAGTGTTTAAAAAAATGTGTGGATGCGTGCAATGCAAGCAAGTGACAGATTCCTGAAGTGTGTCAGTAGTATGGTGTGGTCATATAGGGATTCTGTGACAGTTCTGGGGGGTTCCATGATCACACCATAGTATGTTTTGCATGTTACCCACTGGGCCACTTCCCCGCTTGTGGCAGCGGGTGAGGCGGTTGCCGGGCCACAGTGGGAGGCATTTCGCCTTGTGACGCCTCTCGCTCCCTGGTTGCCTTCAGTGCCGTGTTGCTCTGGCCCCCGGGCGGGGAATCGCGTCAGGCCAAACAGCCACTGCGAGGACGTCTCCCCTTGAAAGGAAAGAAGAAATGGAAGTGTTAGGGGGGGGGGGCAGTGATGTGTGCCTTGATTTTTTTTTGGATTTTTTTGATTTTTTTGGGTGTGTTTTCAGTGATTTTTTTGACTTTTTTGACCCCCTTTGGGGCTTTTGCTTGGCTGAGAACACTCATCCACCCAAACATGTTACTGGGGGGGGGCAAATACAAGGGTATACTCTTCTATTCACCGTGCCAGCTTACGTAATTCAGGGTTCTCAAAAAATTGTTTTTTAGCTGAAAAGTTGTCTACCATGCAAATACAAGAGTATATACTCTTGTATTTGCATACTAGAAATGTGGCCTCCGGGTGGGCCCTCATGGGGCAGCGGCGCCGAATAGACAATACGAGCGTCCTCTTGGCCTTTCCCACCCCCGAGGCGACTCCCACCCGACCGTGACGACTCCAGACAGGAGGCCCACTGGCCTGGGGGAGGTCATTGGAAGCACAAAATATGATGAAAACCCCACAAAAAGTTCTCCAAAAGTCTAGTATGCAAATACAAGAGTATACTCTTGTATTTGCTCGGTGAACTTTTTAAAATCGCAATTTCTGGAGTACTCTTGTATTAGCATATACCCTTGTATTTGCATATACTCTTGTATTTGCCCCCCCCCAGTAACAAACACCCCCACCCCTTGAGATGCCTGGGCGCAAGGCTTGCTGGCCGCACGCGGAGTACACCGACACGGAGCAAGGGAGAGGGATCATCCCTCAATCATCCCTGTGTTTGTATGGGTACCCCCTGTTTTGTACAGTGGCAAGAATCTGACTTGCGAGGGCACTTTCTGAGCTTGCCTCATAGGGGGGAGTGCCCTGGTTTCCCTTTCCCAGGAGATGTCAGAAATCTGCGGGCTTTCGCCGAACTACAGATTTTCGCTGTTAGCCCTTTGTGGGGTTTTCCGAAAATCCCGAAAATCCCGCCCCAGGTCCCTCTTATGGGTCCACCGACGGACAGAGTCTATATTATCGTGTTTTGTGCAGGAGGCAGGGGTGGGATAGTGGGTGGGCAGCTCGCTCACCCCCACACATACACGGGGGATTGACTTTTATGGATTTTTTTTGAACCGGGCTCAGGAAACCCTGATTTATCACGGTGGGATCTTGTAAATTTTACATGTATAACTACAAGTATAATACATGTATTATACATGTATAATACTTGCATGTCAACTATTATACATGTATAATACATGTATATGCCTGAAATATACATGTAAAATACATGTATATCAAGTAAAAATACAAGTATAATACTTGCATGTCAACTATTATACATGTATTTTTACTTGATATACATGTATTTTACATGTATATTTCAGGCATTTACATGTATTTTACATGTATAATACTTGTCATGCAAGTATTATACATGTAAAATACTTGCATGACAAGTAAAATACTTGCATGCAAGTAAAATACATGTATTTTACTTGCATGCCAGTATTTTACTTGTCATGCAAGTATTATACATGTATTTTACTTGTCATGCAAGTATTTTACATGTATAATACTTGCATGACAAGTATTATACATGTAAAATACATGTAAATGCCTGAAATATAAACCCCCCTCACACCTATTGTTTACCTACAGCTATTGTTTACATAAAATTATTTACATGTATTGTTTACATACGATTATTATTTACATGTAATTATTTTTTTTTTGGTTTTTCGAAAATTTTTTGAAGGTGTTCTAAAGGGCCAGACTTGGTACCTCGGTCACCAAAGTGACCCCACCACGATCCGCATGGATTCCAAACAATGCAATGGAGAGTTTTTTTTTGTCGGCAGCCAACTGCCTCCCGGCCCCCCTCGGCCAAGTGGCTTGTTTTCCTTAGAGCATTGTTGCTCAGAGCCCGTAGAACTGCCAACACTATCGACACATGTCACTGAACACGGCGGAATGGGACCTTCGCTGCATGAGGCGCAGGCACTGGAATCCAATGTCACCCCCCCCAGGCGGCCCTGGAGGGGTGTGACCTACACTAACTACCACCCCGTGGCTATGTCACCTAAAAAAGGTGTGTTTATGTCACCCCCTCCCGATTTTTGCACCTGTGGGGTGACATATACACGGGGGGGGTGGTACAGGGGTGGAGCTTGGGGGTTTTTTCGGGTCAGCTGACCTGATTTTCTGCAGGCCCTCACAAAAAATCAGGTCAGGGCAGGGGATAAGATAGGTCTGGTTTTCCGGTTTTCAAAACCAGGGTTTCCCGGTTCCCGGTTTTCTGGAGAAAAAAAAAGGTCGGTCTCATTTTTGGCGGTTTTTTTTGTGACTTTGGGACAGTAAAACAGTCAGAAAAAACGCCATAAAAAAATAGAAAGTGACCCCATCGTGATCCGCACAGAGCCCAAATAGTCCAAAGAAGGCAGAGAAGCGGAGAAGAAAAAATGGACCTAGCGGGTGGCCCGGTGGGTGGTGATGCCCTCGTCATGCAGGTCTCTTCTGTTTTGAAGGTGCACACATGGTGGACTCCAGCCACCATGTCTAAGAGGGAGTCTAAGACTGCAGTCTGTACTGGAGACGGGAGTCTATTTTCCAGCTAGTTTACGCTCAGACTCCCGCTAGTTGAGACTCATGGGAGACACGGTGTACTCCAGCGGAGGTAGGGTAACCTCCGCTGGAGTTCACCGTGTCGTCTGCCTCTGTGCAGCGTCACTCGGTGCCATCGAATACATGGCGACAGCCCACCAACTCGAGACAGATCTGCTTGTCTGGAGGGCTGAGACGAGAACACGAACGACCTTCAAGCAGTCTTGAAGGTCGCCAAGCCTATTGGGGGCAACTAACAGATGAGATTTGTTTGTTGCCTGTCGTCACAGCTAGGTGCCCATCTCCTCGATAACGGAATGTGTGCAGAGATCTCGTGGACCCTTTGGCCATTCTGTCGTGCACCCACTCCACCCACAACGCACACCTGTCACGAGTGGTCACTCCCCCGTCCTCCTCCACCCTGAAGGTTGAATCCTCAAGGACCAGTGATCTCCTGCTGGCCGGGCTGCGATACAGCGAAGCCTTCCTACTTACAAGCGAATCCAGACTGTAGGGAACAGATGTTCACTACCGTGGCCTCCGGCGGCTGGGGGGCTCCGCCCCCCAGACCCCCCTGCGTAAAAACATTGCACCCAGACCGGTTTTTTGGTCGAGAGTCCAAACTTTCAAAGCAGCTGCTGCGCCTGCCCCACCAAGCAGCCTCAGTACGGCAGGACGCGCGCAGGCACCGGGCCCTCTCAGATTCTGGGAGGGTTTGCGCGGGTCGCGCGCGCCGAAGGCGCGCGCGAAAAATTTTCAAAACCAGAAAAACCGGAAAACAGCGCCAGAAAAAAAGTCTATCTTATACCCTGGTGGTAGGTAAAGGTGCAAAAAAAAAACGCATAAATACGTAAACAATATGTGTGTAAAAAATTATTTACATGTATTGTTTACATGGAATATTATTTACAGCTATTATTTACATGCACATTTACTATTTACATAAAGCTAGGTAAACAATAGCTGTGACCCCCGTTTACATGTAAAATACATGTATATCAAGTAAAAATACAAGTATAATAGTTGACATGCAAGTATTATACTTGTATTTTTACTTGATATACATGTATTTTACATGTATATTTCAGGCATATACATGTATTACCGTAAACGGAAAAAGGGTGGACCGTAAAAATGTTCCAAGTTCCCAAAAAAAGGCCAAACGTTCCATCTTTTTTACGGTCCACCATTTATTGGGACTGAATATGGAAAAGACAATGCGTTTTTCGCCCGCGGGCTGGTGGGTTGCGGGGCGCGGACTGCGGCCTCCACGCCGCAGACACCCACACGTAGGCCTCCCGACCTCCCAGCTTTGGACCCTCCCTCCACCACCGCAACCAACACCAGCAAGAGAAGCAAGTCCTCCCTGCGTGTGGAAAAGGCACGATCACCACCACTCACCTCGAGACTCACCCACCACCACACCTCGAGAAGTGTAGTACCATGCAAGGAGCATTCCGGTAGAAGTAAAAGTAGAACCTGCTGCACGAGCCCACAAAAGCAGCCACAGTACGGCAGGGCGCGCAGACAGAAGCTGAGACCACCGGGCTCCCTCCAGATGTAAATTCGTGAATCAGTGCCCGGAAAATTAAGGGAAATCGTACTCCTTTAGTGTAGTACACCCTGCAGTAACTGTGGGAGAACAGTTCCCGGACGATGGTGAGCGCACACTCTGTGCTGAGGCCCTGTGGTGTTAATCCTGCAGCTTCAGTCGTACGATTTCCTTGGTTCCTTCGCGACTTCGTCGCGAAGGAACTCGTAAAAAAAACCGCCAAGTCCACGATCCCAACCGTAAAATAGGTGGACCGTAAAAATGTTCCAAGTTCCGGAAAAATCCCATTTGTTCCATCTTTTTTACGGTCCACCTATAGTACGGTTCACCTTTATTACGGTCCACAATATTTCCGTTTACGGTATACATGTATAATAGTTGACATGCAAGTATTATACATGTATAATACATGTATATACTTGTAGTTATACATGTAAAATTTACAAGATCCCACCGTGATAACATCACTGGGGGGGGGGGGCATATGTGTGTGAGAAAGTGCCATTTTTCAGGTTGGCAAAAAATCGAACTTCTGGGTCAAAAAAACCACACAACACACAAAGTGCCTGGTGCCCCTGATATACCCCTTTTTCACTACGCACAAACTACGCAATCTGGGGGGGGGGGGGGGTCTCGCTTTTTGGTCCCCTCCCCTAGTTTTTTTTGGTCCCCCTTTCTGCAGGCACTGCGCTGACCGAGACAAAAATCAATATTGCCAGAACTCACTACCGGAAACGTAAATACAGTCTGGCTAATAATGATTGTTACAAGGCAAAATAAATAAAGATAATCAATTCGCCGGGACCTCGGAATCATAACATTTTCCCATAACATTTAAATTCGGTGTTTTAATTAATTGGAGTTAGATCGGGCGCGTGGGGGGTGGGGCCCACCCAAGGGGGGTCAGCCCGACCCTCGCACCCGTTCTCCCCTGCCGATCGAGCTCATCGAGCTTCTCCTGGCCCTCTGCAGCCATCTGGCACCTGAAGAAAGTGTGCCGAGTGCTCTGACTGTCCTCCAGATCACCACGGCGGGAGGACCGGGCCGGCCGCGCTTCGCGCGGACGGGGGCGCTTCGCGCCCCCTCCGGCCCGGTCCTCCCGCCACCGCGTACTGCAAGCACCAGTCAAACACGGCCGCCGCAGAGATGCAACAAAAAGCTTCCGTCGAGGTACCACCAGCGAGCTTGGCTCCAATCCCTGATGGGCCATTCATTAGTGCTTGATGGAACTGTCCCTGATGAGGCCATCATCGGATCACTAGCCGTGTTTAGTGACTTACACAGGCTATCAAATTTTCGCTACCGAGCCACCAAAAAAACGCCAAGCCCATAACATTTTTGAAAATGTTAAAAATAAAAATGTTAAAAATAATTAAATTCCCGATTTCTGAGAAGTCCCGGTTCATAACATTTTGGCCCCCATAACATTCATTATTAGCCAGACTGTATTTTGGAACGTAAATATTATGGAACGTAATTATTATGGAACGTAAATACCGTATACGTAAATATTTTGGAACGTAAATATTATGGAACGTAAATATTTTGGAACGCTGGTGGGTTGGCGTTCCAGATTTTTTTCGTTCCACAATATTTACAGGGCTTTCTGCGACTCGGGGACTTGGACCAGGTGATCGGACGGCATACAGAGTCCCTGACGGGACCTACTCGTGCACTTTTCGCGCGATTCCTGACGCAAGCCGTCCTCACCACCGAGTCCCCAACTGGCCCTGTAAATATTATGGAACGTAAATATTATGGAACGGACCGGCCAAAAATGGGCCCGTTCCATAATATTTACGTTCCATAATATTTACGTATACGGTATTATGGAACGCTGGTGGGTTGGCGTTCCAGATTTTTTTCGTTCCATAATATTTACAGGGCTTTCTGCGACTCGGGGACTTGGACCAGGTGATCGGACGGCATACAGAGTCCCTGACGGGACCTACTCGTGCACTTTTCGTGCGATTCCTGAGGCAAACCATCCTCACCACCGAGTCCCCAACTGGCCCTGTAAATATTTTGGAACGTAAATATTAGGGAAATCCATAATCTGGCCCACCACTTTTCCATAATCAACAATTCAACCCACAACTTTTTCATAATTAACAATTCGACCCACAACTTTTCCATAAGTAACAATTCAACCCACAACTTTTGCCGAATTAACAATTCAACCCAACCACTTTTCCACAATTAACAATTCAACCCAACCCAGGTTCTGTAGGCAGGGTTGGGTTTCCTGGCAATGTTTTTCACCTCCCCACCATCACCTGAGTTGCACCTGGATTTCCAGATCAGCCGTGAAGCTTCCTACAGGCATTATGCACTGAGTCATATCAGACCCATGGGTTCTTCAGCCCCTCAGATTCAGACCATGCATTGTCCAGAACTGCACCCTCTCCTTCAACACCAGTATATCCGCTGCTCATGGGCCCCTGACGACAAAAACCTGATCGTAGCTCATAGCAAAGATGGGTACCACGATCAAGGTTCATCTGTTACCAGATGGAAGTCTCCTGTTTCCAGGTTTAGGGTTTACCGCGAGTGTAGCGCAGATAAGGGAGGTGTCTCAAGAGAGGATGCAGCTCTGTCCCAGCAGTTCCTCCTCCTCGGTTCCGACCCCCACAGTTCTTCGGATGACAGGCACAACAGAGTAAGAAGCAACACAGCCAGATCTTTCGATCAGGCCCAGACCCAAGCAACAGAGCGGGGGTGAAAATCAAACAGCAAAGGGGAAGAGGACGTACCAAGCTCCAGAGCTGTATGGGGTTCGACCCTTGCCGCCTTTACAAGGGCAGCACGTGCAGCATCTTCGTTTGCAGGAGGCGTGAAAGGATGAATGTTCACTCACTTTATTAAGATATGCAGGTCGCATGACGAGACGCACAGCCGCAGCTACTGAGGCGCAGGGGTAGTCGGTCTGAAAAGGTGACCGTTGCTGCTCCTAAATGTGATGACGCCCCACCCCTTCTCCTCTCTGCACCCCACCCATCCTCCCCCCATTTCTGCCTGTTTTTTCACCCCCGCTCTGTTGCTTGGGTTTTGGGCCTGATCGAAAGATCTGGCTGTGTTGCTTCTTACTCTGTTGTGCCTGTCATCCGAAGAACTGTGGGGGTCGGAACCGAGGAGGAGGAACTGCTGGGACAGAGCTGCATCCTCTCTTGAGACACCTCCCTTATCTGCGCTACACTCGCGGTAAACCCTAAACCTGGAAACAGAAGACTTCCATCTGGTAACAGATGAACCTTGATCGTGGTACCCATCTTTGCTATGAGCTACGATCAGGTTTTTGTCGTCAGGGGCCCATGAGCAGCGGATATACTGGTGTTGAAGGAGAGGGTGCAGTTCTGGACAATGCATGGTCTGAATCTGAGGGGCTGAAGAACCCATGGGTCTGATATGACTCAGTGCATAATGCCTGTAGGAAGCTTCACGGCTGATCTGGAAATCCAGGTGCAACTCAGGTGATGGTGGGGAGGTGAAAAAAATTGCCAGGAAACCCAACCCTGCCTACAGAACCTGGGTTGGGTTGAATTGTTAATTGTGGAAAAGTGGTTGGGTTGAATTGTTAATTCGGCAAAAGTTGTGGGTTGAATTGTTACTTATGGAAAAGTTGTGGGTCGAATTGTTAATTATGAAAAAGTTGTGGGTTGAATTGTTGATTATGGAAAAGTGGTGGGCCAGATTATGGATTTCCCTAAATATTATGGAACGGGCCGGGCAAAAATGGGCCCGTTCCATAATATTTACGTTCCATAATATTTACGTATACGGTATATACCGTACGAAAGAACTACGACATGTGGGGCAGGGCTTCCAGAAACACCTGGGCAAGGTTGCCATGCCCAGAAACACCTGGGAAGGAAGTGAGCTGCGTAGCACCCCCGACACACTCCATCGTCCACACCTAGGAACAACCGGTCTGGGGAAGAGGAGCAGCTCTTCACCATCGTTGCCTCTGTTGAGGGGTTGAGATGCCTCGCGGGGACCATCGCAGAATGTGTCACCCGCGAGAAGCTGCTGGCGCTGCTCGAGGAGGATGGGCTACAACCGGAGGGTGACTGTCTGCACGCGAGGTGCATCTGTTGAAGGGTGGTGACGTTACTTCATTGGAGATGCGGCCACTCGCCCAAGTACCTTTTTTTGGGCCCCTGGTACTTGGTACTGGACCAAGCCCCCAAAAAAGGGCAGGCCCCACGGCCCTTTTGGTACAGTACCTGGTACCATGCACCTGTACCATGGGACATCAGCCTGTGTACCATGGTACAGTACCTGGGCCGGGGTGGTCCGAAAACCCGAAATTTTTTCAAAGGCCAAATCTGGCTCTGTGCCAGAAATGTGATTCCGGGCATTTTTGGGCACATTCGCGACATTCCCCAAAAAAAATGTTGCCAAATGGGTGGACCATTTTGGTGGTGGAAGCGTCCAATGCAACACTCACCCAGCTTGTGTTAATTCACGACCTCACACCAGTGCTTGCGGACCCCTCAAAAACCACTACCAAGCTTGGGCGCTGCAGGTGCTGCAGCACCTGAAGCGCCTGCACCCGCACTGACCCGGAACAGCAAGAATTCCTTGAGTTTGGGAACCCGGCAAAGAGACAGAGAACTGGCTGAGGCCGGAAAAGGGGACCAAAAAATGAGACCCCCCCCCTCCTTTTCACTACGCACAAACTACACGGTGGTCTTATGCAGAAAATGCATATCATTTTGCTAATCAAATTTTTGCATATGGGGGTCTTCGCTGGTCGACAAACTTCGACAAACTTCGTCAGTTTTCACCTATTTCAACAGGAAATTCACCAAAATGCACTGACGACCACCCTGTAGCGAAGACCCCCTATCAAAATTTTCCGATTTACATATGTAAATTTTGGAGTTTACATATGACCTCGTCCAAAAACCCCCCCCCCCAAAGTGTACCTTTTTGGGATTTTTTCACTTTTTCGAATTTTCCGGTGGTTTGGCCCAACCCCCACCCCCGAAAATGTATATTTTCACATCCCGACACCCAGAGAGGGCATTCCCCGTCTCCCAACAGGCCCAGGCTGACTATGAAGGCTCTAAAGGAGCTTGCAGAACCCTGAAAGCGCTGCCGCCCCAGAACACGGGGTTTGAGAGCAGCAAAGGGCAGCGTACGGCGGTCGCGGGCACTGCGAAGAAACCCTTTAGCAGATTTGGTGATGAGCTCCCCAGTGCAATGCTGGCTACAGCTGTACGAAGTGAACAGAGCTCCTCGCAACACTCGAGTTTCCAAGAAGAGCAGCTAGAAAGAAGAAGGGCGGTACTGGTCGTACTGTCGTGCACGCTCTGAACGATGGGTTCCCTCAGGGGCCAGGCCTTGTTGGTGGATTCACTCTTCACACGCACAGCAGGGGTGACCACTCGACCTTGTTCACTCCCAATGAAGGAGCGGATAGGCTGCGCTAAACGGCCCCTCGTCTTGTGCGGAAGGCTCAGCATACAACAGTGAGCATTTACGTCCCTCCCGGGGCGGGGAAGCCCCAAATGACCCTCGAGGGAGGCGAAAAATGCCTCGAGGGTGCTAAGCGCCCTCGAGGGCATTTTTCGCTCCTGAGAATGCGGCGCCTGGGAGGGAGTTTGTTCGCTTCCTCTCTCCACACTCGGGAGACCTTTCAAGCCCTCCCGAGCCTTGGCCGAAGTCGCCCAAAAACAGCAAAAATCGCGTTTTTGACCGGTTTTCAGCGGTAATTTACAGCGTGTCACCCGCAGGGAGTGTAAAGTGAGCTGGAGGGAGTGTAAACCACTTTACACTCCCTCGAGCTCACTTCACGCTCCCGGCGTGTAAAGTGGCCTGGATGGAGGGTGGGAAAGGCTCCCCACCGGGGGGGGAAAACACCCAACCTGTAACCAGGGAGGCCGACTTCCACAGGCTCCAGATGGGCCAAAATAGAGGGAAATCACCCCCAAAAAAGGACAGTTTGAGGGCACATCAGTGCGGGGACTACGACCCCCAGCCCCCAGACCCACCCCACATCACTTCTGGTGCCCAGAACTCAGATATTTTGGGGAAAACCCCAAAAAATCCCAGAAAGGTACACTTTGGGGGGGGGGTTTTTGGACGAGCCCATATGTAAATCGGAATTTACATATGTAAATCCAGATTTACAGTGCCACAGAAAAGTTTCGAACACGATAAATTTTAAGATACCGTATACGTAAATATTATGGAACGTAAATATTATGGAACGGGCCCATTTTTGGCCGGTCCGTTCCATAATATTTACGTTCCAAAATATTTACAGGGCCAGTTGGGGACTCGGTGGTGAGGACGGCTTGCGTCAGGAATCGCGCGAAAAGTGCACGAGTAGGTCCCGTCAGGGACTCTGCATGCCGTCCGATCACCTGGTCCAAGTCCCCGAGTCGCAGAAAGCCCTGTAAATATTATGGAACGAAAAAAATCTGGAACGCCAACCCACCAGCGTTCCAAAATATTTACGTTCCATAATATTTACGTTCCATAATATTTACGTTCCAAAATATTTACGTATACGGTAATTTTAAGTTTTAAGACGAAAATCGCGCTTCGCGAAAAAATTTAAAACATTCTTTTGTTCAATACTTTGTTTCAAAGTCAAGGATCTTTCTCCGAAGTGTTTTCGGACATAGATTTCTTGACAAGAGAGATACTAAAAATACTTCTTGACAGGACTGGACAGGTCGAGGTCATTCTATTTGCGATGTCAGCAGCATCCAGTGGACCCGAAAAGGCCCCCATGTCGTGTAGTTTGGAGGGATGGACCGCTCGGTTGCGGAAACCACTCGACTGGGGATAACGACCCTGTTGAGGTTGGACATTCCTCTTCTGGCCTCTCTGCCTGCGATCCGCAAACTCATCCGCTTTTGGCAACTCGCAGCAAACCTGGCGATAGGGGACAGATAGGAGTAACCTGAGTGAGGTTGAAGGATGCTGACACCCGCCTGACCCAAAGACTGCCTGTTCACAGCGCTGGAGTGTTGCACATGTGGCACATCATCCCACACACCTCTAGGAAACTCCCATGATGCAGGATAGATAACTTTTAAAACAAAACAAAAGTTTTGAGACGAAAAAACTTTCGAACGGAGAATTTTAAAACTTTTGTTCGTTCGAAGCTTTTCTGCGGTACTGTACATATGTAAATCTGGATTTACATATGTAAATTTGGGATTTACATATGGCCTCGTCTATAAACCCCCCCCCCCAAAACCGACTTTTTAGCCATTTTTTCAGGTTTTTCCACAAATTTCGGCCACTGTCCTCAACTGGGCCCCCAACAAACACCCGAAAACAGTTTTTCGGTGCTTGGTGGGGGTTGGAGACACAGAGAGGACGTGAAAACTGCACATCGTTGTGGTATTTTTGGGTGAAATGAAGGCCGGGAAACGGTTTGCTCAGTACACCACAAACAGCCTGTCACACAGATTGGCACAACTAGCACTGCGTTTTTGGGCTGCACGACTCTTCGTTGCATCCTGTGGGATCATCTCGACTTGCTGTGCTTGGGGGACTGCCGGGTACTCTTGCCCTGATCAGTTGCTGCGAAAATCAACAAGAGAAACCTCTCCCTGTGGTGCCTCATACAGGCTACTACGCTCGTCGTGGCGATTAATGGCCACAGGAGAAGAGAGGGTTATCATGAAGCTAGCTCAGGAAAGCTTCTGGTGCTGGTGCGTCTTCTCTTCCCAAGAAGAAGGAGTGCAGAAGGGACACAATCGTGTGCAGCAGGGAGTCGCTGCCAAGTCGGAGGGAGGCGTGTTTCTCGGCTCCATGCAGTTTCGGCAGGGCACTAGCCAATCACTACTAGCCAAGCAACTCAACAAACCGAAAGAGTCGTGACACACACATACGTAGTCTTGGATCAATGACTCGAAAACTTCACGATTTGAGTGCCACATCGGCACCTTTCTCGCAAGTCATACAACCATGAAGAGACATCCAGCTGCCCAGCTTCTTCAAACAAACGCCACTTGGGAGACCGGGTGTCCATCACAAATGACGATCGCCTTGGGGGATTTCACTTCCCGGAGGGCGTGCTGTTTCAAAAAAGCAACGACTGGACAGGGAGAAGGCAATTCCGAGCAACTCCGGGCCCTGGAAGTGCAGCAAGAGGTGCCACATCGGCTGCACCTCTGCAGGGGCGATTTTTTGCGCATTTCCCAACCCTCTGAAAATGGAGGAAAATTGCACAGAAATCTGAACTTTGGCCTCGCAGGGCCCCGAGAACCCCCCACGAACACCCCCCATGTGTCCCCGATATCATATCCCGGGGGTTTCGTGAGGCAGATGCTCGAATTTTCAGAAAAACCTGAAAAATGGCTAAAAAGTCGGTTTTGGGGGGGGGGGGGGGGTTTATAGACGGTCCCATATGTAAATCTGGAAGTTGCATATGTAAATCCCAGGTTTACATATGTAAATCCTGACTGTCTTATGTCAGCCCGGGATTTTCATATGCAAAATGATATGCAAAATGATATGCATTTTACATATGTAAACGGTTTAACCGCTGTTTAAGACCACCGTGTACGCAATATGGGGTCGCAGGGGCACCACTGCCCTTTTGACACCCGGAGAGGGTCAGAATCACGATGTCGAAAAAAGTGCCCACCGGTGGTACCTGTGGGCATTCCTGCTGAGGCTCCAAATCGGATCCATGTTTTCTACCCCGGAAACGCCTCGGACTGGTGTGTGTGCGTTGGGAGGATGAAGAAACGGATGGGGGGGTGTATTGAGACCCCACTGTGACCTCAATGATGTCATTATCTTCAGGTCTGGCGTGAGGGCGATGTTGTCATCCTCAGCCAGCTCTCGCAAGTCCCTAACTTCATCTGCTTCAGTGAACTGCGTCAGGCAGCCAAAGATGGTTTATGAACCGTCCGCCACGAGTTCCCCGCACGTGGAATAGGCACATGTTTACAGTCCTCGATTTCAGTACCTGCTGGGATTAAAGAAGTCCCAGCCATGAGACTTTTTGCACTGTGTTTACACTGCACCAGCTGGCAGTACGTCTCAGGGTTGCAGTTCGGGCATGACCAAGTACTTGTGACGCTGTTCCGTGACATCCTTCCACAAAATCGTTACTTCCCGGCAGTAGTGCAACTTCCTCGGGAAACTCGTCGAGTGCGGACTCGTCCTTCTCAAGAGGGAGAGAGAAGGCTCTACATTTTGGATGGCATGGCGGTGGGCACCAGTTTGCTGCATTCCTTGCTGTTGCTGAAACACTTCATTCCCGGACCGTTGGCCATCCACGGCGGGGGGGGGGCAGTGAGGAAAGAGGGTGGAGATTTTGTTTGTGGTGGGGTCTTGGCTGTTGCCATTAGGCAGGCCCGTTGCACAAAGTGTGCTGAGTTTCCCGTGAAGCATGGTGGCTGGTAAGCTGCCATGGATCACAGCTACGCACGAGGAAGGAAGGTTAGACGTAAAGCCGTTTGTGCTGGGCGGCAACCCCGCGTAACTCTCACGTATTCCTCCAGCTTGCCTGGCAGTCGGCCTGCCGCCACCAGGTATCGCAGTGACGCACCCGGCTGTCCCAGCAGGATGTTGTGCAGGGTGTAGTTTCTGCGACGTGAAGTTCTCGCACCACGACTGAGTTTTGGAAAAAAAACGAAAAAAAGTCACAACGGAAACCGAAAGAGCCCCGCCGACCCGACACCCACACTCGCACACACAGGATCTGCCGCGTGTTCAAGCCTTTTTGTAGCTTTCCGTTTTCCCCGCCCATCCACACACACACACACAGCACATGCTGAGCACGCACGAATCATAAAACTCTTTCGCATGCACCGTCTGCCTGCAGTCGCAAAAGGGTTGTTGGTGCGGGGGGCTTCATGCAGGCCAGACACTAGGTGCTTTGATAAGAAGAGGAGAGGAGCCGAAGAACAAAACGGGACCGGTGACCTGGAGCGACGGGCACCAGGCGAGCAGTGTTGGCGCGGGGTGGTCGATTCGACCGGAAAATTTGGGGGCCACCATTCGACCATTCGACCGACCCCATTCGACCGGGGGCCGAATAGGTGAACCATTCGACCGGGGCAAAAAAAATCTGGGGAGGTACCAAAATTCTGGGGTGGGCCCGTACTCAACCTCAGGAAGATGGACACAGTCCAGAAAACTGTCCTCACAAGGAACAGATGTTCACTCCCGTGGCCTCCGGCTGGGGGGCTCCGCCCCCCAGACCCCCCTGTGGACTCTCTCTGCATTCTCTGGACCTCGAAGGGTGAGGGTGCCACGAGACAAGCACTCAAGCCTGGGAACGAGGCTGGAAACTGATTCAGTCGCTGAAATTAGAGCCTCGAGATGTGAGGACAGGCCACGGCGCCCAGGCCCCCGTAATGCGGAGGGACTACGCGAACTGGGGGCTGGATACGGCACAAGAGCACGTGCAGCTGTGCTACATTCATGAGATGGCGCTACGTCAAGAACCACATCCTCATCCAAAAATGGAAGGACTGAGTCAAAGCGTCAACCCCTTTGGCCCTCGTCAGTGCCCCAGCAACACACCCAGTCATCGGTTTTCGACGACGAGATGGCGGGAGGGCTTGGTTGGCTGCCGCGCGAAGCGCGCCAGGCCAGAAATTCACCCCCAAAAAAGCGTAGCAACCGTGCTTCCTTAATGATGCGTTGACACTTCCACCACCCTAGAGCCTGCTGCTTTGATGTGGAGCACGTGTGAACGCGAGATCTAGACACACAGAAAAGGAACAGGATCGTCGGAAGCACTCCTACACTTTTACGCATCATAAATGTGCCCAAAAAAATATTTGGGGGGCCTTCGCTACCAAGTGTGACTGAGTGAGAAAAAGTGAGCCACAGCCCACTTCCCCTCACTGACTGACGAGCTGTGACGAGCAGTGACTGGTAGCGAAGGCCCCCTTGGAGAAAAAATCCATTTAGAGAGCCGTGTATTCGCTGTGCTCGAACAACAATGGCTGGGCGTCCTCTCCAGTCTCCTCCCAAGGGGTGACCATTGAAGACGCCCATGGCTGGAAACGCGCAAAAAACAGGGTCGAGAGTTTCCCAGCCGAGTGGTTTCCAAGGCCGAGCGGTCCATCCTTGCAAACCACTCGACCGGGGGGAGAGCACCACGAACCCCCCCAAAGGACAAGACTATACACACTGTGCAAGACTCTATTAAGGGGGGCCTTCTTGGTGGTCCCCATTCAGGCTACATTCCTTTGGAAATAGTAAGGCAACCCCCTGCGACCGAGGTAATTCCGGTTGGGAGTTGTTTATTGAGTACCCATTTTTCGTTGGGAGTTAGGAGGTCCCTTATAAGTTATAAATTAGGGGTACCCATTTTCGTTGGGAGTTGCTATCTGAGAGTTGCTAATTTTCCACTAATTTAGTGGGTACCCATTTTCGTTGGGAGTTTCCTTGGGGTCCAGTTGAGATTTTCCTACAGTCTCTAGTGGATCATGATCAGCAGGGCAGGTTGTGTGTGTCACAGCCTGCCCTTCTTTTCTGTGTGGTTACCAAGGTTTTCTGGCCAGACAGGTGTTTCAGTAGATTTCAACCAAAACTCAGGCCTTTCACAGGAGTTTCAGCACATTCCCATGTTCTTCTGCTGGATCTCTCAAACCCTCTGCTTGATCAATCCAACTGATATTTCTCAAGTTCTGTCGAATCTGAGGGATTTTCAATCAGAACTGAAAATTTCCAAAGTTGTGGTGGACAACACTTGGTTGATCCACCAGAACTTGGAACTCTTCTGGCTCAGACAGGAAAGGCCCTTCGAGAACAAGCAATGGTCTGTTGACAATTCATGGCAGGGGGGACTTCGCTGGTCGACAAACTTCGACAAACTTCGTCAGTTTTCAGCCAATTCAACAGGAAATGCACCAAAATGCACTGACGATCACCCCGTAGCGAAGACCCCCCAGAACAAGAAACACATGTGGGTTTGCCCTCGGGTACCAAAAAACATGTGGGCACCTCCTGGCCACAGTGTGACTGAGTGAAAAGAAGTGACCACTTCCCAATTCAGGGAAGACAATGAAGGGAACTTCCTGTCAACTGCCCCTGGGTTTTGAGGTTCTTGTTATCTTCCTCCACACACTCTTCACTGACACCTGACTGAGAAGTAAAAAATGTGGTGAAAAAGTCTTTTTCAGATAAGGCTGTTGTTTGTGCGCCAAATCCGGGCAAAACAAAAGCAACTCCGCAGCCTGATAAGGAGGTTGAATTTGTTGCCCAAGCGCTGCCTACTATCTTTTTGACACTGACAGGTTTCCTGTTGTGGTAAAAAAGTGGTGAAAAGAGGGAACAAAGGTGGAAGAGGAGGAAAAGATTGGGAAATGACCAGAATGTTGGACCAGAAAGGTTGGAAAAAGTAGGGGAAAATTGTGGAAAAAGAGAAAAACCTGATTTTAGCTGAAATACCCATTTTCGTTGACAGTTACTAAAGTATATACCGTACCTACCACCCCCCGTGTATATGTCACCCCCCCCAGGTGCAAAAATCGGGAGGGGGGTGACATGAACACACCTTTTAGGGGGTGACATAAACACGGGGGGCGGTCGGTTAGTGTATGTCACCCCCCGCCAGGGCCGCCTGGGGGTGACATAAACACACCCCTTTTGGGGGGTGACATATACACGGGGGGTGGTAGGTATTCGGAAAAATACTGGAACGGAATAATGTTCCAAGTTCCAGCCGAGACCCCATTTGTTGCAGTTATTTTCCGTTCCAGAATTGTTCTGGGGGGTCTGCGCGGACTTGGCCGTTTTCTGGGAGTCGGGTACTTTCCCAAGGGTATGCTGGGCCCACCATCCTCCACCATGGCATGGGGTGGGGTGAGGTGGGATTTCGGACATGTGCCCAAAAAACTGACAAGTACCCGCCAATTTCCCCCATATTCTAATTCTGGAACGGAAAAATACTGGAACGGAATAATGTTCCAAGTTTCGAAAACTCGGGTTTGTTCCAGTTATTTTCCGTTCCAGAAAAAATCCGTTCCAGCATTTTTCCGTTCCAGTATTTTTCCGAATACGGTAACTCTCAACGAAAATGGGCCTTACCTCCCCTGCGACCCCCCCTCCCGACCCCCTCTCATCGGAAGCTACACGACGCGCTGGCACGGGCTGAACCGGTTCTGGAACCGGTTCGCGGGCTGTTTCCGTTCTCTTGCGTTATTTCAACTTTTTTTGGTAAAACACACCCCGTGTGGTAGAGAAAATACGGCAAGAGTCTCGGTGGGTCGGAAGAGCAGATGGTTCCCGCAACAGCTCCCGGGGAGCGGCGGGTATTTCGCATAGGATGCCGGATGTGTGAACACGTTTGTGCGGTTTGCCCTGTGTTGTGTGAACATATGTGTATGTGTGTGTGTATGCTCCACCCAACCCGACACATTTTCTGTACTTCAGACAGGTAAGGTCACTCGACACGCGGGGGGGGGGGGGGTTTTTGTTGTGTGTTTTTTCTGCCAGCCGACATCACTAGCGCCAGCGAGAAAAAAAAACGCGTGACGAGTGACGGGTTGAGGTGGAAGCGATCAATGCAAAAATCATCTGAAAGGAAGACTCGAGAGACTGCTGCTGTATTTTTCGACAACATGCCCGAAACCAGGGTAAACGGGGGTCACAGCTATTGTTTACCTAGCTTTATGTAAATAGTAAATGTGCATGTAAATAATAGCTGTAAATAATATTCCATGTAAACAATACATGTAAATATTTTTTTACACACATATTGTTTACGTATTTATGCGTTTTTTTTTGCACCTTTACCTACCACCCCCCCGTGTAAATGTCACCCCACAGGTGCAAAAATCGGGAGGGGGTGACATAAACACACCTTTTTTAGGTGACATAGCCACGGGGTGGTAGTTAGTGTAGGTCACACCCCTCCAGGGCCGCCTGGGGGTGACATAAACACACCCCTTTTGGGGGGTGACATATACCTGAGATTCCAGTTTTGTTGTGGGGAGAGGTTGCTAGGGAGGAGGTAGCATGGTGCGGGGGAGGGGGGTAAAGAGGTGCGGGGGAGGGGGGGGGGGGGGGGGCGACCGGCACGCAAAAATGTGGAGGGGGGTTGTCGTACATAGTGCAAAAGCAAAGGTTTCGGGCCCAACCCAGTGGGCCCGAAGTGCAACCCAGGGAAAACCCATTGATCCCTTGCAGGAGATAGGGAGTCAAGGTACGCGTCACTGGCTGGTCGTCTCCCACGACAGGCAGTTGAGAAGAGGGATTCCAGTGCCTGCGCCTCATGCAGCGAAGGTCCCATTCCGCCGTGTTCAGTGACATGTGTCGATAGTGTTGGCAGTTCTACGGGCTCTGAGCAACAATGCTCTAAGGAAAACAAGCCACTTGGCCGAGGGGGGCCGGGAGGCAGTTGGCTGCCGACAAAAAAAAACTCTCCATTGCTGGTGCCCCTGATTTACCCCTTTTTCACTACGCACAAACTACGCAATCTGGGGGGGGGGTCTCGCTTTTTGGTCCCCCCCCAGTTTTTTTTGGTCCCCCTTTCTGTGTGGCTACTGAGACAGGACTGGAGGCACTGCGCTGACCGAGCAAAAAATTATTGCCAGAACTCACTATACACCGTACGAAAGAACGCACGACATGTGGGGCGGGACTCCAGAAACACCTGGGCAAGGTTGCCCCATGCCCAGAAACACCTGAGAAGGAAGTGAGTTCCAGGAGCCGCGTAGAACACCCTCGAGATTGTGAATGATGATACGATCACAGCCTTCAGGGCGCTGCGAGGTGCCACCCTGAAGGTGGCCCTTGACATCAAGGAGAGCGTCGGCCGAGGGGTCGACGAAAAGCTGAAGAAGGCGCTACTGGCACTGGATCCCGCGGGGTATACGGAGGTCACCGCCACACAGGCAACCTCCGCTGACAACGTCCAGGAGACGTTATCCGAGGGGATCACAACGGCACTAGAGATCTGTGTCACGGGATCCAGGCGCCCACTCTCCCTCGACGGTCTGGGGATTGTTGTTGGGTATGGTGTCGTTTCCTGCAGCTGCAAAAAAGCGTAGCAACTGTGCTTCCTTCTTCCTTAATGATGCGTTGACGCTTCCACCCGGAGGAGCTGAAGCAGGCACCGCTTAATGATGCGTTGATGCTTCCACCCGACGAGCTGAAGCAGGCACCGCGCCAAAGGGCACCCCCAAAGAGACCTGCAAAGACTGCGTCGAAACCCGCACCGAAGGCTGCCAGCGCTGCAGCACCTGAAGAACCTGCAGCACCTGCAGCACCTGAAGCGCCTGCACCCTCACTGACCCCGGAACAGCAAGAACTCCTTGAGTTTGGGGTCCCGGCATAGAGACAGAGAATGGCTGAGTAAATCAAAAAATGAGACCCCCCCCCCCTTTTCACTACGCACAAACTACGCAATATGGGGTCGTCAGGGGCACCAAATTGCATTGTTTGGAATCCATGCGGATCGTGGTGGGGTCACTTTGGTGACCGAGGTACCAAGTCTGGCCCTTTAGAACACCTTCAAAAAATTTTCGAAAAACCAAAAAAAAATAATTACATGTAAATAATAATCGTATGTAAACAATACATGTAAATAATTTTATGTAAACAATAGCTGTAGGTAAACAATAGGTGTGAGGGGGGTTTATAAGATAGACTTTTTTTCTGGCGCCGTTTTCCGGTTTTTCTGGTTTTGAAAATTTTTCGCGCGCGCCTTCGGCGCGCGACCCGCGCAAACCCTCCCAGAGTCTGAGAGGGCCCGGTGCCTGCGCGCGTCCTGTCGTACTGAGGCTGCTTGGTGGCAGGCGCAGCAGCTGCTTCGAAAGTTTGGACTCTCGGCCAAAAAACCGGTCTGGTGCAATTTTTTTACGCAGGGGGGGTCTGGGGGGCGGAGCCCCCCAGCCGCCGGAGGCCACGGTAGGGAACATCTGTTCCCTACAGTCTGGATTCGCTTGTAAGTAGGAAGGCTTCGCTGTATCGCAGCCCGGCCAGCAGGAGATCACTGGTCCTTGAGGGTTCAACCTTCAGGGTGGAGGAGGACGGTGGAGCGACCACTCGTGACAGGTGTGCGTTGTGGGTGGAGTGGGTGCACGACAGAATGGCCAAAGGGTCCACGAGATCTCTGCACACATTCCGTTATCGAGGAGATGGGCACCTAGCTGTGACGACAGGCAACAAACAAATCTCATCTGTTAGTTGCCCCCAATAGGCTTGGCGACCTTCAAGACTGCTTGAAAGTCGTTCGTGTTCTCGTCTCAGCCCTCCGGACAAGCAGATCTGTCTCGAGTTGGTGGGCTGTCGCCATGTATTCGATGGCACCGAGTGACGCTGCACAGAGGCAGACGACACGGTGAACTCCAGCGGAGGTTACCCTACCTCCGCTGGAGTACACCGTGTGTCTCCCATGAGTCTCAACTAGCGGGAGTCTTAGCGTAAATTAGCTGGAAAATAGACTCCCGTCTCCAGTACAGACTGCAGTCATAGACTCCCTCTTAGACATGGTGGCTGGAGTCCACCATGTGTGCACCTTCAAAACAGAAGAGACCTGCATGACGAGGGCATCACCACCCACCGGGCCACCCGCTAGGTCCATTTTTTCTTCTCCGCTTCTCTGCCTTCTTTGGACTATTTGAGCTCTGTGCGGATCACGATGGGGTCACTTTCTATTTTTTTATGGCGTTTTTTCTGACTGTTTTACTGTCCCAAAGTCACAAAAAAAACCGCCAAAAATGAGACCGACCTTTTTTTTTTTTTCCAGAAAACCGGGAACCGGGAAACCCTGGTTTTGAAAACCGGAAAACCAGACCTATCTTATCCCCTGCCGAAACACAGTGGTGGAGCGAAGGAACCAAAGAAACCAAGAAAGACGAAAAATATTGAAATACTACGAGAAACACTTGGCCTCTGTGCTGTGAGTGTTGCATTGGACGCTTCCACCGCAAGCAGAAAGGAACAGGGTTGCTCGCACTGTCGAAAATCGACAGTCGACTGTCGACAGCTTTTTCGACAGGTATAGTACAGGTATAGTGGGGTGATCGAGAACCGGGTTCCGTGTAGGTTCCGTGTACGTTCGAGTTTTTTCGCTGCAGTTTTTCACTGCAACTGCACAGTATCCCACGCTACCCGAGCTCAACCTTCTACAAGTGTGCATATCCTGATGACCTGCGCTGCTTGTTGGCCAGCGCACTGGGCTCTACTTTTGCTTCTCGGACACTGACAAGCAAAAAGTGACTGGAGGAGGCAGCTCGCCGACCCACACCACCCACCCAGCGGGACCCCCTCACGATCTTCCAAACCCCGTTCTTTTGAACGTTTGGAATCTGTGCGGATCGTGGTGGGGTCATTTTGGCCATGGGATGCCTTTCTCCACCACTCCCGTGATCATCATATGGGCCAAATCCTGCAGTAAACCGCTACCCTGCAGGGTTGCGTTGCGTCTAAAGACGTCTGCCTCCAGGCCCACCAGTGCTGCCGCGGTTTGGTGGGCTCGATGGGCATACTTTGATTGGTAGGACAGAAGGGGTTGGAATGCCCAAGTACACTACAAACCCCACCAAATACAAGCCAACTTGGGCGACGCTGGGCGAGGGTGGCGAACATGGTGCGAGTGCTGGGCAACGCCAACAAGGCGGCTTGTTTTCAACGGTACCGATAACGGTGTGTGTTGGTGCATTCCCTCCAACGTAAAGGAGGAAATCGCCGAACTTTGACGAAACTTAGCGGTGTCCCCTGTAGACAAGCACTACAGGAAGGGGGGCGGTGCCTCCCTGCCGCCGGAGGCCACGGTAGTGAACATCTGTTCCTTCCGGGCTGAACTGGATCGCTCCGACATCAGGTCGGAACCCAGTGCTGCGCGGGAGTCACTGGAAGCAGGAGAATGACAGCACAAGAGTGAACATGTTCCCGAGAAAACAACCCGCCCTATTTCCCGAAAAATCTGCAAGGGGTGTTCCGTGTAGGTTCCGTGTCGGTTGCGTGTGGGTCAAAAACGCGATTTCGATCACCCCATATAGTACTATACCTTGTCAAAAAATAATCGGCAGTCGACTTTCACCTGTCCACTGTCGACCTGTCGATTAGACAGGTTCCTCGACCTGTCGACAGACCTGTCGAAGACCTGTCGAACCAGGTCGACATGGTTCCTGACAGCGCGTCGTGCAGCCAGTCGCCGTGCCGTTTCCGTTCTCTTGCGTTATTTTTATTTCGACAACATGCCCGAAGCACAGTGGTGAAAGGAGTGAAACAACCAAAGAACCAAGAAAGACAAAAAAGTGGAAAAAAAGGGGGGAGAGAACGCCGCTGAAGAAAAGCGCGACGAAGACCATCGCGCAAACGCCTTTTTCCAAAAAACGCGCGCTGTTCGAAGGCTGAGGGCGGCGGGCGGGCGGGCGGGCGCCCAGCCACTCGCCGTTCTTTGTTCCGTTCCATCATGTTTCCAGCAGGGGGGGCTGGGCCCACGGCCGAACCCGCGACGCAGGGGACACCTTTTGCAGAAGAAAAAGCTTCAACCCACCTCCACCCCCACCTGCTTTGCGCAATAGGTCGTCCAGGCGTGCCTGAGCAGCCCCGTCCCGGTCACTCCAGCCCCGCAAACCTTCCGGGGCTGGAGGAGTCAGGGGACGGGCCACTGTTGGTGGTGCACATGGCTCGACCGAATCATCAGATCGTGTGCTGTGTCTCGCAGGAAGAGAGAGAGAGAGAGAGAGGGGGAGAGAGAGGTTGAGATGCACATCATGCTGGGAGAGAGAGAGAGTCTGCAAGTCTTATAACTAATAAGACTTATCGGATTTCTGGCAAGAATTTTCCGGAATCTCATAAGAATCTTCTAAGATTTTCCCAAAATCTTCTCAGACTTTCTCAGATTCTTGTAAGGTTTGACGGCTTATCGTAAGAATTCTTGGCTTTTTATCGTAAGTGTTCGGAGCCAATAAGCGTAAGAATCCATAAGAATCCAACAAGATTCTTACACTGTAAGCTGGGAGGCCTTCAGGCTGGAGATCAAGTGCTGCGACTTGAAGGAGAGAGGTGGAGAAGAACCAAAGAATGGAACGGGACTGGTGGCCTGGAGCGACGCCGGTGGGCAGACGGGGTTCAAGTCACAGAGGGTGGCACCAGAACCTGCAGCTGGTCTGTGTGCGCTGCCAACGCAGCCAGATGCCGATCGGGCTGCAGAGGAAGCCTGAAGTCCTACAGCAGGACGCGCAGCTCGGGGGCCATGTACTCCTGTTGGTGCACCGCCGTCCGCAGTTCGTCGAAGCAGTCGGACGCCGTGAGCTGTAGCTTCTCCTTGCTCTCCAGGCATTTCTCCGCTGCATCCCACCGGTGGAACACAACATGCTCAAACAGCTCATTCCACAGCCCGTTGCCGCTCGACCGCGCCGCGCTCTCGAGCTGGTACATCCACTCGTCTTCTGCGGCCTCAATGACTTGCAGAACCTCTGCCACAAGCATCGGCGTGCGTCCGGTTCCCCCGGAGAATTTCGTCGACCTCACGGCCGCGTAGTGCCGGTACTCGAGACGTCCCTTCAGCGAGTCTGCGAACAGAGAGTCGGCCACCACCGCCTTGTTCTTCTCACGACCGAACCGCTCCAGGCCGTACAGCCACGACACGGCGCTCCCGAGCATCGTGTACCGCCGCATGCTCTGCGCACCGATGTTCCCCGCGCGCATTGTCCCATAGGAGATGGCGATGTTCACGGCTTCGCTGTTGCCCTGTTGCGCCCACCGGTCGCGGATGGCCAGCGACATGACCGCACACGCCTCTTGGTGCCCAGAGCACGTCCGCACGCCGTTGAACGTGATGAGCACCCGGTCGCCCGAGAAGCTCTCCGGCATCCCGTTCAGGGGCTGCGCGCAGTCGATGCACAGTTGGATGTACTGCTGGTGGCGGTCGATCACGGCTTTCTCGGACTCGGCGCTGATGCTCTTGTGGAAGTTGTGGATGTTCACAAGGACCAAAGACATCTTCCGCTTCGTGAGCGATGCGGCCAGCAGCTCCGTCGCGTGCTTCGCCTGGTTGTGGTATTGCGTGCGGTGAGTTGATTGCGACCGGCTGTCCGAACGCGAATGCGTCCGATGCGAGCCGCTCTCACTGCGCCGGACAGCGTCTGCCTTGCTCGAGCTGTCGACATCTTCGCTGGTGTCGTCGTGTGCAACGCACGTTTGCATCGACAGCGGCATGAACGACTTGTACTCTTTCATATTGCGCACGAGCAGGCACATCGCCTTGCTCATGACGGTGATCTCCAGCAGGCACGACCCCACCGCCGTTGGCTCCCTCCCGTCGACGTCGATCTGTGCCACAGCGTCAATCTCCATCGCGAAAGCCGCAAACGGCTTCGTCAGCCTCTCGTTGAACGTCAGGAACAGCAGCGCAGACACCAGCAGCACGACCACCACCACACAGAGCGCCTCCAGCAGCTTCCGGTCCAGCTTTTTGTTTGTGTTGTCGCGCTGGACAACGAGGTTGCGCTCCAGCCGCGCGGCCGCAGCTTCGGCCTCGCGGACGATGTCCTCGTGCGGCACCGCCAGCGCGAAGGTCACTGCTGGGATGGCTTTGTGCTTGTCGTCGGTCAGCGCCACAGCAGAGAACTCACGCGACTCCACGAACTGCGGCTCCCCCCTCATGAGCGCCTGCACATCTCCCGTGACCAGCGTCCTGTTGTGGAAGCGCAGGTCGTCCATGTCGCCCACGAAGCCGTCGCCTATCGAGTAGTTCGTCCACGTCAAGGGCATTGAGATGATCATCGACATCCGCCCGCGCGACTGCAGCGCACCGTTGATGTAGACTTCGCAGTACTGTGTGCCCCTGAACTGCGCCGTCATGGCGACGTGCGTCCACACCCCCGCAGGGAGCCCACCGGGCACCGGCTCTGTCCGGCAGCCGTACCGCCGCGTGAGGAACCACACCGACCCGTCGATGAACAGGCGCACCCCCGCAGCGACCGAGCTCGTGTCCGTGAACAGCACGCCGCCGCGGTCGGCCATCGCGGCGTCAGGCCTCAGCCACATCGACACGCCGTGCGAGGTGAGGTGGAAGCGCTCGCGGTACGCGGGAAGCGTGTCGTTCCCTGTGAGCCGCGCGGGGCGCACGATCACGTCGCCGATGCCGTCGTGCATGCGGGTCATGCTGTACGGCATGCGGAACGAGCGCCACGAACCGTCCGCCGTCGCCACACGCGTCGCGGCCACGCGCGGGACGCGCTGCGTCAGGTACGGGTACACCTCGACCTTCGCGGTCCCGTCCATCCGGATCGCCTGGCCATTGCGCCCGTACACGAACGACCAGCAACCCGTCCCGCCGCCCGCACACGTCACGATCGTGTCCCAGTTGTTCCCGCTCGTGTCGGCGGCAGACCCGTCGAAGGGCAAGTGCACCAGCACGTCCGACGCTCCTGCGAAGTACTTCGCCTGGTCGAACTTCTCCACCACAGCTGTCTGCCCGCCACCGTCGAGGAGCTTCTTCGCCACGATCGTGCCATACTTCTCGAGGAACAGGTTCCTGAGAGCGTTGAAGTGCTTCATCGGCGTGTTGTCCAGCGTGTGCTGCTCGTAGCCCTGCCACTGCGTCCCCGGGTCGTTCCCGCTCCCGCCGATGTACGGCCCGAAGTTGTCGACCACCGACCACACGCCATGGTCTTCCTGTGCGGAGACGATCACCTCGTCATCGCGGTAGAAGCAGAATGACAGGTTCTGCGCCAGCGGGTTGCGCGCCTGTTCGGACTGCAGCGCCTCCCAGACGATGCGCGAGACATCCAGCATCGGGCGGGTCAGCGTGAGGACGCCAACAACTCCCCCGTCTTGGATGTACGACTGGATGCGCGAGATGCTCGGCCCTTGATACCTCTGGTACAGAAAGGGGTTCCCCGTCTGGTAGCGCGAGAACTCGTACCGCCCTTCTGCGTCGCTGAGGGGGTCAAGCGTGTCCTTCAGGTACTCGATCGTGTACGCGTCGCGCTTGCTGTACTCACCGGGCAACTCAGACGTGTACACAAGCTTCCGGGGGTCGTAGAACGCTGGGTCCACCACAACCCCGTCGCTGGTCCGCAGGGTGGCATTCCAAGCCGACGTGATGCTTGGGTCGTTCGGCAGGTTGTTGCTCACCCCGCGGCTGTCCATGTAGAACCCGTTCCGCCACATGATCTGGTAGTGCATGCTCGTCGAGTCGATCGTGAGGAGCGGGAGGACGTGCTTCGCCTCAGCGATCTTCCGCTTCACCTCAAGGAACTCCGCGTAGTTGAAGTTACGTCCGCTCGGGAGCCCCAGCGAGATGAACGACTGGATCGTCAGGTCGGGGAGGATGCCGTACGTTTTCATTGCACCAACGAGCATCTGGATCAACGTCTGGTCCGACAGCTGCCGCACGTTGTTCGTGTTCATGTCGGTGGCAAGCTTCGACACCGTTTCGCCGCTGTCCGACGCGGTGTCGACACCCTGCTGGCCTGCCTCGAACGTCAGGTAGAACGTGATCGCCGTCAGGATAACTGCCATCGTCAGAGAGAGGAGCGTCGACCCGGCGCTGAGCGAGATGCCCGACGAGCCTTCCGGCAGCGCGATCGTCGTCTTCTTCGTATGAATGATCTTCGCCACAATCAACGCCACAAGGATCGGGATCAGCACAACCCCCGCCAGCGCACCGGCCTCGTCCAGCACCTCGTCCGTGCTCGCCACAGGGTCCACCACCGGGTCGAACGGCGAAGGTGGCGCGGGCGTCGGGACGTCTGTCACGAGAGGCGGGACGTCGAAGGTGACGTCCTTCTCGAACACTCCGGCCCGCAGCTCAGTGCCGGTCCTCAGGAACTCATCCAGGCTCTGCGAGTTCGAGACACTGTCCGTCTGCGCAGACGGGATCTCGATGTCGTACGACACACCCTGTTGGCGGTAGCGGCCGAGCATGATCACCGCCTTGACGCCTGCAAGCTGCGCAGCCATCATGGTGTCGGCCCTGTCGCACCGCCCGCTGTGCACCACAGGGTCGTACACGACGATCCGCCCAGCCCACTCCGCAAAGTCAGACACCTTGCACATCCCGGATTGCGGGAGCTCCGAGATGTAGACAACACGCTCGGCCAGGGGCATCGGGAACGACTTCGAGATCAGGTGGTGGGCGCGCGTCGGCAGCATGTCGTGTGAGGTCAAGCACGAGACCTGCTTCCCTGTGTCGTCCAGCACCTGCAGCGGGCATGACGCGCACAGCTTGTTCGCAGGCTCCGGCCTCGTCGCGCACATGGCATCGTCCATGAACCACCATGGGCAGTGGTCGCCGCCGAACTGAGACAAATCTGCAGAAGGGTTCGCGTACGGCTCGCCCTCCAGACGGCAGTTGTAGACGACCTTCCCGAACACCTGCCGCCCCTCGCGAGTTGCGTTGCGCAGCAGCTCGAGCATCGGCATCATCAGCGAGTCCTGCGACGTGTACATCACGGTGCTCTCGAGGTTCTGCGACGAGCCCCCCAGCATCCGCGGCCGGTTCCCGAAAAACCTGTGGTATGCAAGGTTGATCGTCATCACCCCGAGCGGCGACCCCAGCGAGCTGGCGAACCTGTGCCGCGCCCAGTAGTGGCAATCCCACTGGTTGGTGTCCCCCACGTGGATCTTGCCCGTCAGGTTGCCGCCCGGCCAGTGGCTTGCCTCGCACCCGTGCCCGCCCGTGTGCGTCACGACCTCCATCTCCTTTCCGTTCAGCGGGTGGCGGATGTACATGTGCTGCTCTTCAACGTACGGTGACAAGTCCATGTCCATCAGGCAGTACCGCCGGCCGATGTACTCCGCAGGCACGCCCCGCGTCAGCAGCAGGTCGTAGGCACAGTGCCCGCACACCTCGCTCTTCTTCTTCCAGTTCTCCAGGTCGCAGAAGCTCTGCTGCCACTCCTTGTTCCCTTGGATTCCTCCGTAGTTGCCACGCAGCCGCATCTTCACGACATCCCCGAACAACGGGTCGAAGTGGAACAAGCAGGCGTCGTGGCCGGATGCGCACTCTGGGAGGTCCGCAGTCGCGACGCCGAAGAGACAAACCGCAGAGAAGAGTTTCATCGACATTGTTTTGGGCATTGCTTGCTTCGCCTGGTTCGTGTGGGTTGTGCCGATGCAGAAGAGGAGAGAGGAAGAGACGAGGAGAGGGAGGCAGAGAGAGAGAGAGAGAGAGTGTGTGTGTGTGTGTGTACTGTACTTCATTGGTCGCGCCCCGCGGCTGGTGGAGTCCCACTTCAGGAGGAGGGGGTCCGGCCCTTTGCCGCGCCCCCTCCGCCACCCCGTTCAACACACACATCATACCCCGGACCCTCCCCCCCGTCATCCCGTGCCTGATTCCCCCCGTGCTTGGTACCAACTCCCCCGCCCCGGCCTACAATGGCCATGATCGCGAGGATCAAGCGGCTGCAGGCGTCGACGCAGCTGCTTCTCGCAAGCGGGCGCAAACTCTCGGAGGACGAACTGGACGTCGTTATGACGTTCATGGAGCAGCAGGGCGCGCTGCTCGTGACGCTGTTGGGTGGTGAAACACCTACTACCTCTGCAAGCCCGCCGATGGCGGCGCCACCCGCACAGCAGCAGCAGCATCAGCATCAACATCAGCATCAGCATCAGCAGGCGCCACAGCAGGCGCAACAACAACCGAAGAAGAAGTCGAACGAGGCATCATCGACAAAGCATCCGCACACCACGGCGCAGCAGCAGCAGCAGCAGCCGACGCAGAAGCCGAAGCAACAGCAAGGGCAGCAGCAACAGCGGAAGGGGCCGGCAGCGACGGCCCCCCAGCAAGGATCCGGGTGGGTGACGATGGCGCGCAAGCCGCCCGTGCCACCTCCCCCGGCCCTCGCGGCCCCCCCGGCGGCTTCAATTGCCGCCACGCAGATCGGGGTCGCGCCGCGCGGGCTCCTCTTCGCGCAGCAGGCGAAGCGCGCGAAGGAGCTGCTTGAACTCGCGCAGGCAGCGGTAGCGGAGGACTCGCAGCGTGCCTATGCTGTGATCTGCGGGACACGCTTCGCCGGCGCGTCGGAGGAGATGCTCACCCTGGTGGGTGGGATGGTGCGCCCGCTGTGGGTGGCGACGGCGGGGAACATCCCCTTTAACAGCGGGGTGCCGGCGGGAAGCGACGGCGTGCCGGGCGTTGCCCATGTCGACGCCGTCCCACGGGGGGAGGAGCGGACGAGGGTGCTCGTCTTCTGCGTGGCCGCGGCTCACACGTCGAAGGACACGTGGACCGCGCTGACGACGGGCACCGACAGCCTGACGGTCCTGCAGGGGCTGGCGCGGCGGGCGGCGAGCGACGCCGGCAAGGTGTCGGTGCGGCCGGAGCAGGTGTGGCGGCCACAGTGGCGCAAGGGCCGGGTGGACGCGATGGTGCGTGTGCCACGGGAGGCTGTCACCAGCCTCCTTCAGGCGTCGGGGGCAGGAGGCTGTTTCTGGAAGGAGCTGCAATTTGCCGGCGGCCGCGAGCCGTACGCGGCGATTCCCCTCTGCAAGGGTACAACACTGTCGGAGGCACGCGCCGCCGCGAAGGGGCTGGGACCCGCTGCGCTCGGTCTGGTGTACGGCGTGAGGACACTGTCGGTTCGCGTGGCGACACCCCAGCAGGCTGAGGCGGTGCGCGCCAACCTCGGAGATAAAGCTGAACCGGCTCGTGACCCCCTCATGAAATGGGTGGTATCCGGGGCCCGTGGGCAAGAGCACGCCGACGACATCCTGTTCGACTTGCGGCGGGCGGGAAATGGCTGGAACGCGAGTGTGATAAACTCGCGCGCTAAAAGCGGACAGCGCGTGCTCGTCGTAACGGCGCCAACACCCCCCCCCTTTAGTTGTATAACGAGGGCGGGCCGCCCCTCCCTCTGGGTGAGGGAATGGGCGAAAGAGGACGCCCCCCCGCAGGATGTGCGGCGGTTCAAGCCCGCGCCCGCGGCTGGCCCCCCGGCCAAGGTGAAGCTGCCGGAGCGCTACGTGTCATCCCCACCGACGACACCTATCGCCCCCCCGCAGGTCTCCCCGCAGGCCCCTCCGCAGGACCCCCCGCCGCCTCCACAGGCACCGCCAGCCGCGGCCCAGGCTGAACCCGCCGCAGATGAGACCGCGGCCCCTCCTCCTGCCGCCGGCGGGGGCGACGACGTTGACGACGAGAGCTCCGCCGACATGCTCTCAGCTGACGGGGAGGACGGTGCCCCGCGTGCGGACGCCAACGGCAAGCGGCGTCGGGTGGTCTCCGGGGGCGACGGGGCCGAAGAGGAGGACGACATCGACGAGATGCTGGGGCAGCCTTCGTCGAAGGGCTGGGGGGAGCGCATCAGCTCTGCGGTGTCCGACGCGATGGACTACGTCTCCCCGATCCGCAAGAGGAATGTGAGCATCCACATTCACCAATGGGGCGCCGGGTACAAGGCCACAATGAACACCCGCTGCCAGCTGTGCGAAGCGGTCGTGGGCAGGCAGTACACGCTGAAAAGCTGCGAGGGATGCAATCAGGTGGCATGCGCGAGCTGTGCAAACCTGCACAAGTGACTTCCCACCCGGGATAAGCGACTCGCAGATGCTGCGTATCTGCGCCTCCCCACGCACGGGGACATCGAGACGAACCCAGGCCCCGCTATCACCCTGGCTTCCGTGAATGTGACGGCGCTGCTTCCTCACCTCGAGAAGATCACGCTGATCCCTGCCGACATCGTCTGTCTACAAGAAACTGCCCTGACCAAGCACATGCAGGAAGAGGTATCGACGCACCTTTCCCAGGAGCGGATATGGTCCACGGCTTGGGGTGCACCCCGCGACGGCGTTAAAGGCAACCTTGTGAAAGGCACCAAAGGCGGAGTCGGCATCCTTGCGCGGAAGCCCGCCCCGCTCGTGCGCCTCTCCACCCCCACGACACTGGAACGTTTTGCAAGCGATGGCCGTTTTGTACACGCAAAGGTGGCAATCGGAGATGGTAGCTCCTTCCTGCACGTCCTATGCGTGTACGCCCCGTCGGGTCAGAAGCGGCGCAAGTCTGGGAAAACCTTCGCCGAACGGGAGCGACTCCTGCATGCGGTGCTGCTAGACTACGGCAGATGCTTGGGCGACGTGCCGGTAGTGGTGATGGGCGACCTCAACACCGACAGGGATGCGTCGCCCACCCTCGCACATGCACTGGACAACTACTGGGCCGATGCTGCGGCACTGGCCGCACAGGCCACCGGCACCACGCCCCCTTCAACCTTCACCTCCACTACATGCGAGGGGACACGTATCGACTACGCGCTGCTGAACCCGATCGCAGCGCAGGCCCTTACGGCGTGCGATGTTCGGGACGTGGGAGTGCCGAACCACCTCTGCGTGACGATGACTCTCGACGTTCAGGTCTTCGACCAGACGTGCCTCAAATACAGGGTCCCCAAGCAAATCCGCGTTCCTCGGGCCCCCCCCGGGGATACCACCGCGCCCCCTCCTACTCCATCCCTCTCGGGGTTCGAGGGAGCCCTGCGGCGGGGCGACCTTGACAATGCCTGGAAACTGCTCTGCGAAGCGTGCGAGACCTACCTCGTGCAATTGGCGGGACTTTCAGCTGGAGCCTCCCGCGCCTACATCGGCCGTGGGGATGTACGCGAGCCACGGAAGGTCCGCCTGTGTGCGAGGGAATCACGGGCACCGGATGGGCTGGGAGCCGCGTCCTGCCGTGAGCTGAAACTGCGCGCTGCCATCCGACGCCTAGAGGAGTTGGTGGGCGCCCGCATGCGTCTTGGCAACGGCCTGCTGCCATACGATGTTTCACGCTGCTGGGAGAAGTGCAGAACACTGGTATGTGAGCTGCCCACCAACCAGGATGTGCCGGCTGGCGGCCGGCGCGACGGTACCCCGCCCCTTGCGGTGCTCCAACGCCTCCTCCACGGGACGCGCGCGGAGTGCCGACGGATTCTCTCTGAGGTGGTGCACCAGCGCCGAGGCCTGCTCCGCGACGACTTCCGGAGACGTTGCCGTGAGGATGCGAAGAGTGTCGTGGCGATGCTGAAGGGAGAGACGCCCAGCACTGCCGACACGGTGCGGCGACCGGACGGGACCTTCACCGCCAACCTCGCTGAGATGGACAGCATCCTGCAAGGAGCCTGGGACAGCATCCTGCGGCTGTACCCTGATCGCGTTGGGGAACCCGAATTTGCGCCGTTCATGGAGCGCTTCGGGAAATACGTACACCACACTCCGATGACTATATCCGACATCACGGGGTCAGACCTCATCGCGCTGGCACAGATGAAGCTAGCGAAGTCCAAGTCGGGCACCTGCGGCGTCGACGGCTGGAGACTGGAAGAGGTTGCACTTCTGCCGGTGGGGCTAATGGATGGGTTTGCAGCCCTCTTCAACAGCATCGAGCGTACCGGCTCTTGGCCCGAGGCGCTGAGAACCGCACTGGTGACGCTCATCCCCAAGGGCGAATACGCTGGCGACCCGCTCGGACTTCGGCCCATCACGGTCACGAGCCTGGTGTACCGCATATGGGCCTGCCGCCGTCTGCAGGATGTTGTCGTATGGCAGGAGGGCTGGATTGACCCCTCTCAACACGGCTTCCGCCCCGGCCACCGCGCCGACGACGCGCTGATGGACCTCACGACCCAGATTGAGGAAACGCTCCTGGACAAGGACACCTCGATCTACCTCCTGGCGCTCGACTTCTCGAAATGTTTCGACAGGGTACCCCAGCGCTTAGTCCTGGAGCTGGCGCGTGCAATGGGGCTGCACGAGCGCATCCTCCGGCCGCTGGAAGCGATGTACTCGCGCCTCCGCCGTCGCTTCAAGACCCCACTCGGAGTGGGGGGGGAGTTCGATGTGACGAACGGAATTCTTCAGGGCTGCCCATTGTCGGTCATCCTCATCAACGCGCTGCTCTCCGTCCTGGTGAAAGCGATCCAGGAAGAGAGCGGGGGGGCCCTCAGCATATCGTACGCGGATGACGCCACTATCATCTCGCGTGTCTCTGAGGCGCTGACACAACGTGGCGCGGACATCACGGGCGAGTTCTGCGCAATAACGGGAATGCGCCTAAACGAAAAGAAGACCATTGCCATGGGCGTGCATCGCGTAGACCCCTCCTCTGGCGCACGCCCTCGATATGTCGGCACCATCGCTGTAAATGGGGCCACCTTCCCCACCAAAACCGCCTCACCTGCACTAGGCGTGCGCGTCTGTGTGTCACCAGCGTTCATAGACCGCGGCGACGACGGACGGGCGAGTAAAGCGCATGCCCCCTTACGCCGCCTGGGCAGCTCGCCTGCGACCTTTGAGCAGCGACACGGCCTGATTGCTGGCGCAGTCATGCCCCGAGCGATCTTCGGTGGCTGGTATGCGCCCATTGACCACCGGGTCCTCCGCGACCTAGAGACCCGAGCCTCAAACTGCCTATACGGTGACCGCCATCCCTCCCGCAGCACCGCAGCGGCCCTCTCCATTGCCTCGAAGGGACACCTCCTTCACCCAGGAATCATAGTGCCGTATCGCATGCTGCTCCTACTTCTAGACTCCTGCCGCCGCCTACCAGAATTGATCCCGCGATTCAACCGCATTCGGGCCATGTATGCACAAAAAACACGCATCGACGTCCCCCTCGGGCCTATCGGGCTTGCGCTCAAAAAAGGACTGCCGCCGGCCTCCCTCACCTGCGGCGATGATGTTTCCCTCATATCTGCTCCAGGAGGTTCCGAACCACTGCTTTCACTCGAAGTGGCGGCACGGAACCATGTGCTACGCGAGGCGCTGCGTCACAACATCTGGCGAAGGCTTGCTATCTCCAGACCCTCCTTCGGCGGTGTGGAGGACGGCGTTGACACCGTGCTGACAAACGACTTCTGGCAATCATGTGGGGATCCTGTGCTCGCCGCTGCGATGCGCTGCATTATTGTTGGGGGCGTGTTCCTGGCAGACCGCTGGGGACGCAATAAGCTTGGGGCTGCGACGGACTCCGCGCCTGACGGGCCGGAGGCCGAGCGCTCGACCGCTCCTACTCCACCTCCTGTGACCGCTGCCGACCACGCCACAGCACCCGCGGACGGCGACGCTGCCGGTGACACCGATGATGACGACGACTCGTCGAGCTCAGCCCCGTCCGAGTTCGATGTCCTCGACGACTCGGGTGAGGTGCCCCTACCCCTCACAGCAACACAGCCGGAGCCGGGTAGCGACCGCCTCTGCCGGAATTGCGATACGGGCTCCCCCGAAACCGTCACGCATCTCTTCTGGGAATGCCCTGCCCACAACGAC